>JBAIZL010000001.1:297034818-297134818 GCA_036971475.1 Prosapia bicincta
TTTATCCGATATGTTTGTCTTGCTTTCAGGCATTCCTATTCATAAGTCAAGGTTGAACGTTTTGTGTAGCCTATTACTTTTATCCGATATGTTTGTCTTGCTTTCAGGCATTCCTATTCATAAGTCAAGGTTGAACGTTTTGTGTAGCCTATTACTTTTATCCGATATGTTTGTCTTGCTTTCAGGCATTCCTATTCATAAGTCAAGGTTGAACGTTTTGTGTAGCCTATTACTTTTATCCGATATGTTTGTCTTGCTTTCAGGCATTCCTATTCATAAGTCAAGGTTGAACGTTTTGTGTAGCCTATTACTTTTATCCGATAAGTTTGTCTTGCTTTCAGGCATTCCTATTCATAAGTCAAGGTTGAACGTTTTGTGTAGCCTATTACTTTTATCCGATATGTTTGTCTTGCTTTCAGGCATTCCTATTCATAAGTCAAGGTTGAACGTTTTGTGTAGCCTATTACTTTTATCCGATATGTTTGTCTTGCTTTCAGGCATTCCTATTCATAAGTCAAGGTTGAACGTTTTGTGTAGCCTATTACTTTTATCCGATATGTTTGTCTTGCTTTCAGGCATTCCTATTCATAAGTCAAGGTTGAACGTTTTGTGTAGCCTATTACTTTTATCCGATATGTTTGTCTTGCTTTCAGGCATTCCTATTCATAAGTCAAGGTTGAACGTTTTGTGTAGCCTATTACTTTTATCCGATATGTTTGTCTTGCTTTCATGCATTCCTATTCATAAGTCAAGGTTGAACGTTTTGTGTAGCCTATTACTTTTATCCGATATGTTTGTCTTGCTTTCAGGCATTCCTATTCATAAGTCAAGGTTGAACGTTTTGTGTAGCCTATTACTTTTATCCGATATGTTTGTCTTGCTTTCATGCATTCCTATTCATAAGTCAAGGTTGAAAGTTTTGTGTAGCCTATTACTTTTATCCGATAAGTTTGTCTTGCTTTCAGGCATTCCTATTCATAAGTCAAGGTTGAACGTTTTGTGTAGCCTATTACTTTTATCCGATATGTTTGTCTTGCTTTCAGGCATTCCTATTCATAAGTCAAGGTTGAACGTTTTGTGTAGCCTATTACTTTTATCCGATATGTTTGTCTTGCTTTCAGGCATTCCGATTCATAAGTCAAGGTTGAACGTTTTGTGTAGCCTATTACATTAAATTGACTCGTTTAAAAGGTTTCACCATATGATTAAGATGGTATTTAAATTTATTATTAAAGAATAACATGTAGGCCTATATAATTTGAAATAATCGAAAATCGAAAGATAAATTTTAGAATCGGAATCGAAAATTTTAGGTTTGGGTCCATTCCTAAAAATACCATAATTTCAAGTTGGATTGTATGGTAGCCAAGACGAATACAAAGTACAACTCTAATCGCCCCCTTAAGATAGGCATGGATTGTAAATATACAGGTAGGTAGGTATAGTGTAGGGATGTAAACGCCCTGGTGGAGGCTATAGGAAAAGTACTGCAACGTGCGGCGTAGCGTTCCTGAACTACTCCTGCTCTCTTCCGGGGCCGTAGAGGTGTTTACTCGTTACGCCCCAATAAGTTTAACATATTACCAGACAACGGGTGCTGTCTGGCACACCAAAGCTTGTCCAACACATCCTTACCACAGTGCCATAACACGTGTTAGTTCGACGTATTTACAACCGTGCGATTGGTCAACGGTTGGCCTAATTGGGCCATAACTTTAGGAATAATTTCATAACGTTCTCTAAATAGGATTGACCCGAAGACATGACACCAATGTCCTCCTGACCGCGCCTTGCCTTTGCCCAGCGGTATTTTGCAAAAACCGACAAGAAACGAGAAAAATAGTCTCAACCTTTTGTTTTTTTCAGTTATGATTAGATTTTAGTTTTCTCACATTACTTGCGTACACAATCCAAATTAGGTTTAAACTTTTTTACTATTTTGGAACCATCTGTGTTGAATTTATTTTTTTTTAAAATACACACAAAAACGCTCTAACTATACATAATACTTTTTTAGTAGTCCATTTAGCAAAATAAACCTCCTCAGAACCAAAAAATAATGAAACTTAGTTTCATTCAATGATTCTGTAGTTTCTAAGGACGCTTGTTTTGCAGTCAAAATGTACACAAGACAACATAAAACGAAATTTAGTTTGGTTCAATGATTCTGTTGCCTCTGAGGATGCTTGTTTTGCAACCGAAATCTACATAAGGAAACACAAGACGAAATTTAGTTTTGTTCTAAGATTCTGTTGCCTCTGTGGATGCTTGTTTTGAAATCGAAATGTACATAAGGAAGCTTTGTTTTGCAACCGAAATATAGATAAGAAAACACAAAACGAAATTTAATTTGGTTCTAGGATTCTGTTGCCTCTGCGGATGCTTGTTTTGAAATCGAAATGTACATAAGAAAACACAAAACGAAATATAGTTTGATTCAATGATGCTGTTCCTCTGAGGATGCTTGTTTTGCAACCGAAATGTACTTAAGACAACAGGAAACGAAATTTAGTTTGATTTTATAATTCTGTTGCCGTAATCGAAATGTACATAAAACAACACAAAACTCAATTTAGTTTCGTTCTAGGATTCTGTTGCCTCTGTGGATGCTTGTTTTTCAATCGAAATGTACATTACAACACACACACACAAATTTCGTAAAAATGTCATGACAGTTGTAGCGTTTTGAAATAATTTTTTTCAACTGTCGTATTCCAAGAACCATAGGTTTTAGGAAAATAATTATTTTCCAAAGTGGTAATTATTTGTGACTTCAGCGAAAGTGTTTTTATTTATTTTGGTATTCGTTGTGAGTCTCAGCATCGGACGGTAAAATGTTTCGGCCGAAATCGCTTGAGTGGTTAAAGTAAACAATTACTGAAACAAACGAGCAAAATATTTCAATGAAAAATTCTCACATTAACGAGTATTATCGGGATGGTTCTCATTAAGCGTTCAGTTGGCATAAACGAGTTCAAGGAAGTAGACGAACTTGGTTTAGTTTGAAGTGTTTCACAGTAAACACACAATAGACTTGAAGCACCTGTTGAGTAGCTCGACGACTGTTCAAGTGTTGCTGTCTTCCAACACTCGCACAATAGCTCTACTTATCTAACGGTATTTGCAGTTCAGAGAAATTTAATATAAAGCGAATTCGTTTATTACTCGTGTACTGCCACTACTGTTGTTAAACCTTAACATATACGGGGCAGTTGAAGTTTGTTCTAAACAGAAATACATGAAAACAAAAACGAGCTACCTAGTCTAGTGAAACGAAACAACCATTAGAATAATACATTGACTAAGGATATTCTATATAAAACCCATCGGCAAACAGACAATTCAAACATGAGCGAACACAGTTACAAACATCAGTGGAGAGAGATAACACTACACCAGTGAATGCAGAGTTGGTATACTTCAGGTATACGCTACGCACACCTGCACACGCGAGATGCAATAAGATTCCTTATCCATCATATATATATATATATATATATATATATATATATATATATATATATATATATATATATATATATATATACATACACACACACGCACACACACACACACACGCACACACACAATTTTAAATATAGACACACCACACTGTGTGTATTGTGCGCGTGCATGCACGCTAGTATGTGTGTGTGTGTGTGTGTGTGTGTGTGTGTGTGTGTGTGTGTGTGTGTGTGTGTGTGTGTGTGTGTGTGTGTGTGCGCGTGCGTGCTGTGTATGTGTACGCTCGCGCGAGTGCATACGTGAGTAAGGTCGCGCGCGCGCTTGTATATATATATATATATATATATATATATATGTGTGTGTGTGTGTGTGTGTGTGTGTGTGTGTGTGTGTGTGTGTGTGTATGTGTTCGCGCATGTAAATGTATATATATGTATACAGTATACACACACACACACACACACACACACACACACACACACACCCACACACACACACACACACACATACATATATATATATATATATATATATATTGTGCTTGTGTGTTACTTTGTGTGTGTGTGTGTGTGTGTGTGTGTGTGTGTGTGTGTGTGTGTGTGTGTGTGTGTGTGTGTGTGTGTGTGTGTGTGTGTGTGTGTGTGTGTGTGTGTGTGTGTGTGTGTGTGTGTGTGTGTGTGTGTGTGTGTGTGTGTGTGTGTGTGTGTGTGTGTGTGTGTGTGTGTGTGTGTGTGTGTGTGTGTGTGTGTGTGTGTGTGTGTGTGTGTGTGTGTGTGTGTGTGTGTGTGTGTGTGTGTGTGTGTGTGTGTGTGTGTGTGTGTGTGTGTGTGTGTGTGTGTGTGTGCGTGCGTGCGCGTGCGCGCGCGCGCGCGTGTGTGTGTGTGTGTGTGTGTGTGTGTGTGCGAGCGCTTATTAATATACTTACGATCCATTAACAAGAATATTTATAAACTAATGTTCTATCTACATTAATAAATAAGTGACTATATCATGAAACAATAGCTCCGAACTCGACACTGCCAAATGAACCACTTACCTTGTCCTACGAAAGCAAACTTCACACAAAATCACCAAACTACCGACAAATGTTTAACGCTACGAAACAAGGCTTCCAAACGCTAAATCTTCACCCAATTTATTGTGCACAACATATAGATAAAAATGGCCTCTAATTAGCGGGCAATATATCGATTTCTTTCGATAACACATCTTTGTCGGAAAGCTGTAAACACATTGCGCTGTGTCTACAATCATCTACGCAGTAGGGCAAAAAAATGTAAACAAATATATAAACATTAGTGTGATTGCCCGACAAAAGAAAATGGTTTGTTTGTAGAACGTACTTGGTAGAGGCTTTAATAGTATCTAGTTATCATGTAAAAGCATGTAGTTAAAAGAAAATCTTTGTTGAAAAATTTACTGAATGAAAATTTTTTTGAACAAATTTAATTGAAATCTGTTTTTAAAAGTATCAAAAGTGTCTAAGAAAGTTTCCAATTAAAAACTTGTAATAAAAATTAGTCGTTTTTATTATATCGTGGTAAGATTTAGTGAAATACAAATTAATATTTTAAAAATTCATAATAAAACTGAATAACTTTTTATCTTAATAATGTACAATAAATTCAGTAACATATAACCTATGTGTTTAATTCTAGAACATAACCTATAACATAACATTTGCTAAAATTTGAATACAAATATATAACTCATTACTATTAAACTGAATTAATTATAGCAAGATTTATCGAAATATAAATAAAATATATAGTTCAAAGTTAAATTAATATATTAAATTATATGGACAAATATTGGTAATTATTAATATCAGCAACTACCGCTCCGATAGGCCAAAATATTTTTCCTGATCAATTTGACCTTGCTGAACACGAATCTGAAGTTTTTTTTTACTGCAAACACATATTTACATTTAAAAAAATAACCTAACCTAACCTGACCTGACCTGGTTTTCTTAGGTTAATACGCGTTTGCCGTTAAAAATAAAATCAGCACCTGACCTGACTTTGGTGCTTGCTAACGCTCCGATCGGCGAAATTTTTTCCCCCGATAGATTTGACCTTGCTGAACAAGAATCTGCAGTTTTTATTTTTAACGGCAAACACATATTAACCTAAGAAAATCAGGTCAGGTCAGGTTATTTATTATTTTTTTTACATGTGTTTGCAGTAAAAAAAGCTTCAGATTCCGGTTCAGCAAGGTCAAATTGATCAAGAAAAAGATTTCGCCGATCGGAGCGGTAGTCGCTGACCTTAATAATTACCAAAATATTTATCAATTAAAAAAATTGCTCTAAATTTTAAACTGATAGTCTACAATAAATACAGTAAACAAACAGCTGTCTACAACATATCATATAACATAAAATCAGTTGTTGTATAAAATCATATGTTATCACTTATTTACGCCAAAATATAAAGATCGACCCGTTAATTAATGTATACGATGATTTTACTCCTGTACATTACTATTAAATATAATTGTTCGATATTAAAATATTAACAAATGTGTATTTGAGTGCAAATAAATGAAATAATACAATATATCGATGATTACATAAACAAAATATATTTTCATAAGTAGTCCCAAGGTGGTGACAGTTAGCAGGTAACAATTTTCAAAGAGTGCCTGTGATGATAATTAGGTTATTTGAAAACAAATATACGTAAGGGTTGATTTCTGGTTAAAATAATTTTTTGTGGTTATTATCAACTTATATATTTACAAATTTCTAGAGTAATAAATAATAACATCAGAGGAAATTGTTTATTGTATAATTAATTTATTTCAAGAATTGTTTTCTTGCTTTGTTTTTACAGCTACTATAAAAAAATAATTTAATATATTCGAAATTTTAAACAATAAGCAAAAACAAGATACTTATCGACATCCTAGATTCAATTGTTATTGACAACAATATGATACCTGACGATGCAGAGGTGTACGGAAAAATTTCATTAGGCCTACTATTTACATATTAGGCATTACAAAGAAAATATTGGAAAGAACCCCAATACCACAAAAATAATAAAAAATAACAAATAAAACAAGTTACTTAAGATTAAACCCTTATGTACATTTCGATAACCATGTCATCATCATCAGAGGGTCTGATACAAAAATTACAATCTAGCAAACAAGAAGTTACAAACTAAAGTGATTGAAGAAAAAGGTCACTCTAGTTTGTAACTTCTTGTTTGCTAGATTGTAATTTTGTAATAAGACTCTCTGATGATGATAACATGGTCATCAAAATGTACATAAGGGTTTAATCTTAAGTAACTTGTTTTATTTGTTATTTTTTATTATTTTTGTGGTATTGAGGTTTTTCCAATATTTTCATTGTAATATATTGTACCACTGTGCTCTTGATATTGTATATTAGGCATTAATTCGTATTCTATTCCCTGATTCAATTTTACTACACGATCACACAATGAATTATTGCGAGCTATAGAATTATTAATCTTTCCAAAGTATTAATGATAGTAATTAATAAGGAAAACGAAACAAAATTATTTGCCACTGGCCGCGTGGGAGGCCGGGGTCTGTAGGGTTAATCAAGCGCAAGGTCGCTGGACCCTATGGAGCACATTAATAATCCGGACCTCGCATAATTATTGGACGGTTTGCTCTGCTTTCTGTGGTCCGCAGCCCACATACCTAACCTAACCAAACCTAGCTGTTTTACCTAAAGTATCGCTTTACCTGACCTAACCTAACACAACATAACCTATATAAATTTCATAGCAGTTTTATTTCGTTTTTTCTTGGAAACAATTTTATAAAGTATTAAGGAAAATGCTATTCTACGTGAACAACAATTTTTTTTTCCAAATTAATCATCGTTACTATCAAAACTATTCAAAAAATAATTGTACGCTCTAGAAATCTTTGTAAGTAAAGAACAACTTAGATATTACCTATAATAATAAAAACTACATTTTAATACACTAGAGCAATATGGAATTTACAAGTAAAACATAAGAAAAAACATAAACATTAAACAAACGCCTAGTACAAATTATTATCACGCTTTGATCACATTATTGAACACATAACAAACCAGCACCGCCTAGTCTAAAAACACTCTGGCGTTCAAACTGAACAACAATGACAATTGCTTATGGCGTTCAAAAACGTCTCAATATATCAATAAGCTCAATATATATATATATATATATATATATATATATATATATATATATATATATATATATATTATTTGAATTGTAAATTCAATTATAATTCTTGTATTTGTATTTTGACTTATGTTCTTTATATATATATATATATATATATATATATATATATATGATGAAGAGTTATTTTCTGGAGTACATCCGTTCATTCTGCAGTACATAAAATCGCAGTTCCGACGTTTCGCTAGAATCTCATCTAGCATTGACGAGGTTAACCTAACAACAGTTGACTCGCTCTTCAATGCTGGATGAGCAACTAGCACTTCATCTGTTGTGTGTCTGTCGTTATGGGTGTCTTGTAAATGTTGAAGCTGTGTTTTTGTGTGTGGCTTTTTGTTATGGTTAGGTCGAGGAAGTTTAGGGATCGGTTGGTTCCCAGATTTATATCTACTTAATAATTAGTAGAATATCAATCACTTTAGCAATATTTTATAACTATCTGAACTTTAAATTTTGTAAATTTGTGAAAACTTACAAAGACAGAACGTTTTCGATCGGTATGTGGCGATCTTCATCAGTCTCCGCTTGGAGTTGTTAGGTTAAGGGGTGACGGTTTTAAAGGTAGGTTTTCGATAGTGATAAAAAAGGGTATGTGTGATTTGTATCGTGTTTGTTCGTTTGATATGTTTGTACTTTGTGTTTCTGTGTGTCTGTAAATTTCATATTGTTCTAGTGTGTTGCGATGTGGCCCTTTTTTGTTAATGTGTAGGATTTCTAAGTTATGATAAATGTCTTGTGTATTTGTGTCGCGTTTCTTTTCATGTGATTTTAAAATGCTGAGTTGGTGTTCAAGATAGTAGAATATGTTTACAAACTCATATTAATCACTATAATACCATAGTGTAGTCATTAATAATTACGCTCACCTATAATGTAATAAATAGGCGGTTTGCATTGCAAATGAGGGTAAATAATGCGTGTGTAATGTCACATAGTAGGCCTATAACTTTTCCCCTCAGGTAGAAGACAGAGTTTAAACTATATCTACCATAAATATTTTGTTAACGGGGGGGGCCCTTTTCCTCCCCTCACACCAGCCCTCCCCAAAATATTTTTCTAGATCCGCTCCTGTCGCACATAAACGGCCTACGCCTACATTGTTTGTGACAAATCATGTCGCATTAGGTACCATTCTTATATATTACGTTCGTTTCATATTTTCGTTAAAAATTCGAACAATTTTATAATTATGGTAAAGTTAATTTACCAAGTGTGGTGCTATTACGTGACTATTAAGAAAACAAATTCAGGAGCTGCGAGAGATAAAGCACATCCAAGGTAGCCGAGTGGTCCACAACACAGGTTACATCATACAGACTAGCCTACATGAAATTGTCTTTAATTGCCAGAATAAAGTAATGTAAACCTCTACGCATAAGGTTTGGGCTCGTAGCCGCTTTGGAACTGGCCCTACTGTCACAGAACGCTTGGAATGTGTTTCTTCCCTCAAGCAAACCCATATGGACTGACTGCTTCGGTCCCTTCACAATTTTTCGGCCAGTCAATGAAGAAAATAAAAAATATAATAATTTGAAACGGATACAGCAAACGAATTTTATATTCTATTTGAAAATCTCGACAAGAAAACAACTGCGTGTAAATACTCAAGGTCAGCGAATTGAAAAAGAAAAATGCCAGCATGACTAGCGTTTATTACTTGTGTAGGTAATTGTATACTATATGAAACCACATTCAAATTTGTTCATACTGAAATATCTTGAGTTTATAGTGTAGATCATATAACACAGCACTTGGCCTTGAGAGATCGCAGTAGGCGAGACGGGAGGAAAAGGGTTAATATTAATAATTTCCTATAAACATGATTAAGGACTGTCAAAACACTGATTTGCATGAGACGGTCGATATTTGATAAATTCTGTGATAAATTAGCTTCGGTATGACACAACAATCTTAAAATAAATATAGCCGTTGCAGATGCAGAAGCTGTTGATGTACAGAACATTCTGAATATCTAACATATTTACACAAGAAACCTCGTGCGATGTCTCACGGCCAAATGCACGGTTACGTGCCTCAAACGACTACAATTTCCTTTGTGTCTTGCATTAGCAATAACCATAAACAAGGCACAAGGACAATAATTGACCATTGCTGGATTAAATTTTTGAACATTCGAGCTTTTACCACGGACAATTATATGTTGCGTGCTCATGTGTTGGGACACCTAAAATGTGTATGTTTATAAGCCTAATGAAATGAAGAAAAACATTGTCTATGCTCTAGCATTGCAGTAAATGAAATATAATTATTTAGAAGTGTTGATTTGCTTTTCTTATTGCAAAAATTATGGTTTCGGGCGCAGCAACGTGCGCCGGTAACATTAGTTGCTACTACGTTGGTTCTACTGAGAACTATATATTTTATTCAAATATAGTTGGTGGGTAAACAAATATTTCAAACAAGAAATCGGGATTAAACCTTCAATTAATAATACATACAAACATAACCTCTCTTTGCAAAAGGACGTCATTTTCTAAACTCGTTGTTTCTCAATAAATCAGGGCGTTATATTATATTTCATTACAATATAGATGCTAAGTACTGTATCTAGTTTGGTTAGAAAATAACAAAATAGACCGCCAGGCGCATGCGCGAAAAACTGATGCCTCATCCAATCAAAACGTCCCCTTTAGTTTATACGGCTGAGGTGGATTTTAATTAATATGCGCATCCTAGCAACACAAACGTAATGAAACATTGTAAATACATACGCTATTGACATTTTCTTATATTAAATGCCAAAGACCAGATCCAACACGTTAATTAATGTTTTCCCTCGTTTGGTTTTCTGTTGAGTTCCTACAATTTTTTAAACAAGCCTTCAACACTACATATTTGAAACTACAAAGTTTCTCTTTGTCCAACTATACCTCTCAGCCTACAAAAATTCAAGGTCTTCAAATCTTTTTCTCTTAAATTTTTATTGTAAATTAAATATATTCCATCTGTTTAAAAAAATTGAAAACAATTTTTAATTTCTAATGAATTTGATAAAAAAAAGCTCTAAAATTTGTTTTTAAAATAAATTTGAAACGTTTTGTGTCTAACCTCAAATTCTGGGTCATGAGGTCATATGTATCAGACTTTGTTTAACTCCAATCTCACATATTGATAACATTATACAGTACTTGTAGTATAAAACAATGCACACCTTCTAAATGGGGTCGCAATAACACTAAGATTATGAATATGTATGTCTTATTCAAGTTATTGAATTACAAAATGAGCTTTATAAAAATAATTTACAATTATTGCCAAATAAAAGCCGAGTATAGTAGTTAAAGATTTATATAGGGCTTTATTTAGCACTACAATACTAACGCAGACTTATTGTTAAAATCAATCTTTGTACTATTAAACAAAATTTAGATTTGTACCAGTTTAATATTGCTATTTGATAATGAATTCTTTCTTCAAATGATATTTTCAAACATAATGCTTAGAATAGTTAAACCATAATTCTAAAACTTTTCAAAAATTTCATTCAATAGATTTTGTATATAAAATTCACAAAATATTTTGAGAGAGAAATATTTCCAATACGGCTTTATATATAGTTAATTTTTCCTTCATTTTGACTTTAAAGCCTAACAATATTGTACATTGCAACAAAACTTTGTAGGCTATAATTTACTCAAGCTAAACATATTTTCATAAATGAATCTAAGGTAAGATATTATTGGTCTAACATTAGCCTACATATTTCCAGACAATATCCATGTTCAACCAAGAAACCTGTATTGGTAAAGTGTTTCTTATTTTAATAAAAACTCTTTTTGCTTTATTCCAAATAAATATTTGACACAATAGAACAGTAAATATACTTTTTAAGGATTAATTAAAAATTCAAAGAAACCTATATCGATTTTGTTTAGATTGTGTTCTTGGCTTTGACATTTCACTATCACTTGTTGCTTTTTTCAAGTTCTTATTAAGATTTTCAAGATATTTATTTCTACACACCTTTACCACCATCTAAACCTATCAAACAAATAATACAAGACATTTTTTCACCTCGTTGAAGTATTATAAAAATAGCAGATGCAGAAATTTAAAATATTTGGAAATATGAAAACAATTGTATAAAATTAAACTCCCAAAAAACCAACATTAATTCCTTCAAGCTCATCAAATAACATCTAACTCCTAATGTAAAAAAGTGAATTATTTAACACATGAATAATGTGTGTAATATCTTTTGAGAAAATAGCCTACAAATTTTAAAAAATGTACCATAGGCTAAAAAATGAACTACAAAAAATCTGAAAATTAGTTCAATTGTCCTAAAGAGATCCAAAAGAAATCTGCATATTTAACAAAGTTAAAGATTTTATTTCATAGGCATAATATTTTAAAAAACAGATTAATTTAATACACTTACACAATGTAAAATACATAAACTTGCCTACAGTAGCTCTTATTTAGATTAACGGGTATTGTCATTTTGAGAAATTTTGTGTAGTTGTAAATATATATAAAAAATGATACACTTCCTGACACAGTCACCCTCATTAAAAGTTAGTAAATGGAAAACTCTAGGTACATTGATATTCATTTTTCAGTGAGTTTCTGGTAGCTCAAATTCAAATTGGAATCAAACTGCCATTTCCATATTTCACAAAATTAAATATATCAGTTTCACTAGTTTTCCTGAATGTTAAATGTCCAGTCAAAATGCAGTGACATATATTGTAGAGGTTACACCAAAAAGAATCTATTATTAATTAAACTGTGTTATAATAGTGAATATAGCAAAATTAGATCCTTCTAGTCGCAAAACTAAAACTAGAAAAAAAATTTGCTCACAAACACATGATTACAGGCGAAGGTAAAATTACTTTTCATAAAAAAATGACAACTTAAATTATGTAAGTTGGCAAAATTTGTATACAGTATTTCATTTCATAACATTAATGTACAGGTAACTTATTACTTCAAAAGTAATTTAATACAGGCAGACAATTTGGGTATGATATTAACACAACAGAATTAATTTTTGAATAGTTTCATAAATATACTTTGGCAACCGTCAGAATATAATTTCATGTTTTTTTTTTTTTTTTTAACTAGCCAATTTTAAACAAAGTATTTCTAATTCTTGAGAATCTAGTAATCTCATTTGTGTGTTATACTAATAGGATATTACCTACTCATATTGCTGTGAATGTTTTCTTATGTTCCAACAATTAAATCTTGGAAAACATCATTTCATATGTTGCATATTTTATTAAAATTCAATTTTAAACAAATAAGTAATGAAACCTTATTATAATCTTTCATAAAAGAAATTTTCCTAACTACAAAGCTGTAGTAAACCTGAATCGTCGTATTAGAACAGTGTCTGGAAAAATGTGACTATCAAAAGAAAATTAACTTTAATATCAATTATAGAAGAACTTCAATATCTCTTCACCTCTGAATACTAAGTATTTGATTCTGATACAACATTTTTGAAATAAAAATGTCTTAATATTATATAATTTTATTTAAAAAATTGCCTGTAATCTTTGTTAGAAAATCATTAATCAAAAGGCTATTAAAAAACAGACCTGCCTCAAGGAATAGCCACTTCAAAACATTCACTGGCCATAAATACATTCTAAAACTCCATGTATAAACTACAGTAAAGTTTAAATAAAGATTCAAAAGCTTTTTGTAAGTAAAGAATTAATTTGTGATGCTCTAATGTGGTGGTGGTAGTAGAAATATACATTATTTAATCTTACTATCCAATAATTAAATTACCCCAAGAAAACAATACCTAGGGATTGATATAAACATTTTCTGTAGTACCTTTACAGTATGTATACATTTACTTTTATTGTTACAAAGATGGATTAAATGAGAAAAGAAAAAGTAAACAATGCCCCTAATATCATTTATTTTTTACTTTAAAGATATGACAACTTCAACAAGTTTTTTTTACAATTTGGCAAACTATACTATTTATTAAAGAGATAAGCCTGAAATGAAGTCACAAAAAAGGTTGCTAAATATTAAAATACATCAATAATATTTATTTATATTTGTTTCCATCTTAAATTCAAGCTATTATATTTTTTACTATGGTTTTATACTATTACATACTAATGTATTTTTAAAAAAAATTAAGTTTGAAATTTAACAGTTGTTATCAACAGCTAAAAACTTATCTAAACTAAAAATATAAATAGCCAACTATAAATCTTACCATGTGTTATTGCTCCAATTTTCAGTGCTATTTGATTTTTCCGACTCGATGGGTTAAAAACACTACTTAAAACTTTTCACTGTCATGAAAACACCAATTAAAATAGCAAAAGTAATCACAACTCCATTCTTATTTTTTAGACACAAAAAAACAGTGTATGTGATAAATATTTATAACCAACGCTCCTAAAGGTATAAAACTACATACCTAAGTAAATATGGTGTCAGATTAAAACCATCTTTAATAGTAATATTCATAAAAAAAGTTTTTAAAAGTTTCTCAAACTTATGAACATAACCTTAAGCCTAAGCCAGATCACGAAGACACACGAATAACCTAAGCACGAGTTCAAGTCAACCACTGAGGTCAAGCGCTGTGTTATTTTTAGATTATTATTACGTCATAGTACTCGACTGGTCATATTATGTGCCCTTGGGTAAACACTGAGAAATTTCAGCCTATTTTGAAATAAATCTTCATGATCATGTTAGAAGCAGGGTTGAAAACAATTAATTGATATTTGTAATACCCTGATAAGAATAAAATTCTCGATTATTTATCGCTATTAAATTAATAATTCAATTTTTATTTATTGCATGAACGACTTAAACTTTTTTTTTAACTCCTCTGTTATTTACAAAATAAAATCTTATTAAAACTTCCAACAGACTTTAAAAATCACTAAACCGTACGTTGCACGTGTGCACAACAAATTGATAAGAGAGATAACTATTCTGATTATCATGAAATGCCATTTCATTACATAAAATGCAAACGCTGTTTATCTTGACCAAATGTAAATTCCGAAACAAAATCATCTACAAACTTTATTTTATAAAACAAATTAAAATCAACTGACATTTACTACATAAAGTTTGAGAAAATTTTAAAATCTTAAACTATGCAGAACTCTCCAGAGAAGCACTATAATCAACTCGCACAACTCAACACTTGTTGATCCGAGTTTGAACAAACAGTACTATAATACAGTAACTAGATAGCGCATATCTAACTTGACACAGCATGGCAACTTGAAAACAATTTTCCTCCGCTTGCTCAACTCCTCCCCCTTATTTAGACGCTGAATTGTTTGCATGACATGCCAGCGCTTTCTGTTACAATGTTTTAGAAGTCAAATTCCAAACCTATTTATGTTAAATACAGAGAGAATGTTTTATCAATAACCTTCTAATACAGTATTAACTTTTTAATTAAAAATATTATTATTATTATTATAAAATAATTTTGTTTATAATTGTGTTTATATTTTAATATGTTCTCCTTAATTTAAAAAAAATGTATTTATCAAATTAAAATGTAATTTTAATAGGTGTGTGAAGAAATAAAGGTATGTGTGTGCTCATGAGTGAATTAAAACTATTTTTTTTTTAAACTTACTTTTTGTTCATCTTAAGGTTTATAATTATATTAAAAGGGAAGTACTTAAATAATAAACATAGTAATTGATATAAATTATTTTTATTTAGCTTTTACAATTTTTTTCAATTAGAACAAAATTTTAATTTCTATTGAAATAATCCAGTTTTCCCCATGTTGTGAACTGCCATAAACAGAAGAACAATAATAAAAGATTCAATCGTAATTTAAATAAATATGATTATTGTAATTTAACTAATACAAATTATAGAATATAATATGAGCTAAACTAATAGTGACTTAATGAACATTAAGAACAATTTAATATATTTTTGTAAAATGTCACTTCTTTTCTTATCACTCAAACCTACTAATCACATTCCCAAATATTTCTGTATAATTGGATAGTTAATACCAGATTATTAACTATCATAAGATATTGCGCCAAAAATCCATTTTTTAGGTTTAGTATTTCTGGAATGTTTAGTCATCTATGAAATGTAAAGTCACAAAAAACACTTGTAAATGTGTTACAACTTGCCTATAAGAGCACTTACTTATATTTCATAAATTTTGTAGTCCATTACGTTTGGTAAATCTTAATTAATCACTTAAACAATAGTATGTTTAATTACATTGTTTAAGCGATTACTTATATTTGTCGAGGACTGGCGTTTCAAGACATATGTCCCATTGTTAACTCAGACTATAACTGATTTCAAAGTTTTTGTAGGTTAGGGTATGGGTGGGATGTTAGGTTAGAGATGTGGATGTATTTTGGTAAAATATTGGGTGTTATGATGTCAAAAAGTGTGTGTGTTATAATGCAACTGGGTGTTGAGTATGTGTGTCGGGTGTAGTTTGAAATATTTCGTATTGTTTGGTTGCGTATCGTTGGTTATTTTAATTTTGTTTATGCAGAATATTTAGGTTGGATGTTATGTTTGTGTAGTCATGGTTTGTGGATATGAGATGTTCGGTGAAGTTTGTGGGTATTTTTCTTTGTTAGTACTTTTGTGTGTTCTTGGTAGCATTTGTAAAATGACCTCCCTGTCTGACCTTTGTAAAAACTGGGACACAAACTGCCAGGCGTTTACAAACTAACTTAAAGTACAAAAAATGGGAAACATTATACACAAGCATGCAAATTGTCAAAAACCTTAAAATCATATACAATACTTATAATATAAAAACAAAGTTAAACTATGGATTTACAACAGTTAACTTCACATTGACATTTACATAAGACATTGATATTTGAAGTAAGACACTATTAGCTTAGTGTGAAATGAAATGTCATGTCTCAGTAACTTCTTGAAAAATTAGTTCAAATTATAAACTTGGTAAATTGTTAATTTGTTAAGCACAAAAGTACAATTAGTTTCATAGCTTGAAGAAATAGATACAGCAACACACTAATTGATAATCAATGGTGCGAAATATACTGCCCAAAAACATACCGAGAAAAAAAATCATTATACCAGCATACACACACAAGTTTCTAAAATCTGGTCACTATAGAGCATTTGAAGCACACAAAAAATACTATAATTAAATAATACATAACTAAGTTAATACTTAAGAGCTTATTTGCTGACGCGTTTCTAAGCAATAATTTCTTTTACGAAGCTAAGCTAAAAGAAGGGAGGCTTAGCTTCGTAAAAGAAACAATTGTTTCAAAACGCATCAGGAAGTAAGCATAGCTTGATGATATCAATGATTATTCTGTGCCAGTAAATGATATTGTGTATCATTTAAGAATATCTAAGTGTTTTAATGTTAATATTTGTTGATTCCATCTTCATATGAGCTACTAGTTATCACTAAACACTTTTAAATGTTTATAAACTTGCTTATAATAGCGCTTACTTTGTTTGTTGAGGACGGCCGTTTTGGGAGATGTGTCCCATTGTCAACTCAGATCTAACTGATCTCAAGGTTTACCTAGGTTAGGGTGTTAGGGTGGGGTGGGATATTATGGTGGTGTGGGTGTATTTTGTGTATATTAGGAGTTATGATGTCAAAAAGTGAGTGTGAGTTGTAATGTAATTGTGTATTGAGTATGTGAGTAGGGTGTAGTTTGAAGTGTTTGTATATTTCGTATTGTTCGGTTGTGTAATGTTGGTTATTTCTGTGTTGTTTCTGAAGAATTTGTAGGTTAGATGTTATGTCTATGTAGTCATGGTGACATCTCAAAATTACTTCACCTACAATAATACATTCTAAAACCAAAAGGATGGCCTACCTATGAGCTCCCCCATAGCTAGCATCTTAGCAGAAATATTCATACACCATATTGAACAAAACTACATTTTACACAACAATAAATACTCAGATAACATAATTTACTGGTACAGATACGCCGAGGATATCATAATATCATATAAAGGTAAAACATGCCGAGCACACATACTTTTAAAACACCTTAATTCCATACACCCGAAACTGACATACACCATCGAAACAGAACAACAAAACTCTCTCAACTTCCTAGACCTTACAATTAAACGAACAGACAAACAAACACATAAATTCAACATATACGGAAAACCCACTAGTACCAATACGACTATTCACAGCTCCTCAAACCACCCACACCAACATAAACTAGCTGCTTACAACACCATGATATATTGCCTGCTCAAAACACCGTTAGACAAAGAAGAACACTACCAGGAGTTGAAAATCATAGCACAAACTAACGGATACAACCCAATAATGATTGACAAATTATACAACCGCCTAAAAAATAAACCTAATAACCCTAATACAAACACACAACAGGACAATTCCATAAAATACTTATCAATACCATACAGATCATCCAAAGCCCACAATCTAACCAACACACTACAAAAATACAACTACAAAATAGCTTACTCCACACACAACATTCTCAATAAACAATTTCCCCCAAAAACAAAATCGATGACGTTTACAACACCACTGGAGTTTACAAACTAACTTGCAGTCCGTGCCCCAGTTTTTACATAGGCCAGACAGGGAGGTCCTTCTACACACGTTTCCAAGAACATATAAAAGCACTATCAAACAATAACTACCAATCAAACTTTGTTGATCATCTCACCTCCACAAAACATGACTACATAGACGTAACATATAACCTACAAATTCTTCATAAACAACACAGAAATAACCAACGTTACACAACCGAACAATACAAAATATACAGGCACTTCAAACTACACCCTACACACATACTCAATACACAATTACATTATAACTCACGCACACTTTTTGACATCATAACTCCTAACACACACAAAATACACCCACACTACCATATTATCCCACCCCCACCTTAACACCCTAACCTACACAAACCTTGAGAACAGTTACAGTTTGAGTTGACAATGGGACACATCTCCCGAAACGGCCGTCCTCAACAAACAAAGTAAGCGCTACTATAGGCAAGTTTATAAACATTATAAAGTGTTTTGTTTTAATGTCTATTTCACTGAGATTGCAGCTGATTAGACTTTCAAGCTATAAGGTATATGGTTGTGAGTAAACGTTCGAGTTAAAGGAGAAAAAAAATTTTCCAAGTAATGGTTTGAAGGATGTCCCTAATTTTAGTGGGGTGGGTTTGTGTACCTAGTTTAGTATTTGTTCGTGTTTTAGGGCCTTAACATAGCATTTACATGAGGTCAGTATGTAGTTCAACTGGTTAGTGCCAGCTGAGTGGCTCAAGAAACTGGGAGTCATTTGACTGGCATCATTACCCCTTTAGATGTAGCCACATTACTGGTACCAGTTAAGCAAAAACTATGGGCCTGGGCACATAATCAAGACTTTCATGCGCTTAATTCAACAATTTACACAATTTGTGCCATGATTTTCCGCACTAATCTTCTAAAGTGTTGCATGAAAAACTAAACAATAAAAGAAATATGGTGAGGAAATGGATTACAATCAAACTGAATGTCACTAATTGGACTGGAACATTTGGTTTCATTCGCATCCTTCCATTAGGTCATGCATCCTCATTTTTTTGGTATTGCAAATGAAGTGGCCTAAATCTAGTCTTCAAGCCAGTGCACTGGAATTAATTTTTTTTTCACCCGACGCCTATGGAGTTCACACAAGAGCAGTAGGTGCCACCAGTCAAATGGGGTAACCACTGGCCTTCTGTAAATGACGAAGTAGGGTTTCAGTTATAATAATAATGGTATATGGATTAGTTATGTCAAATTAGAGTAGTGTTGAGACAAAAATATATTTATGTAATTTATTTTGTTTCAGAGATCTGTAATGTTTTTATGTACATATATTTGTTGAGGTAAATGAGCGACTTTATTATTTTATTCACGTCTTTTGCTTTTAGGTCGTATGGCTATGGCATTCTGTTAGTTTATAATTATAATAAGTTATTGGGTTTCTGGTGAATTTAAAAAATTCATCTAAAAACGTCGGTAAGTCTTTAATTAGTTTAATATTAACGTAATCGTTTTGCCAGTTATTATTGCCTTATAAACCACATGTTATAAAATATTTGCAAAACTATGTAAATTTGATGTGACTTTTTGTATTTATTTTTTTCTAAAAATAATACAGAATTTAGTTGAACAAAAAGATTATTGTTTTTTGTTGAAATTGTCAAATAAATTTAAATTAAAAGTTATTCAGTTTCATCATAAATGGCTTCTTTGAGGCAATTCTGTTAGTATCTACTGTAAATTGTTAGAACAAAAGATTGTCCTGGAATGAAATGAGTTCTGCTATTGATATTTGAAACCAGTTTTAGAGTGTTTGATGATTATTGAAATAAAAAAATAATAAAGTCACTATAATTTATTTAGAAGTTAAATATAAATATTTTTAATAAACGGAAATATAAAAAAATATTAAGTTATTTTGTAAAGTAAATTTAAATAATAATAATTAATATTATAAAATGCAAATGTAAACATATATTATGTATTATAATATTAACTATATAATATGATGAGAATCTGATACATAGATAATAAATAAAGATCGATTGTTTGTCACCCGTCACAGTTTGTGTTTGTAAGACACTTTGATATCAGCAAGTAAAAATTTTCATTTGCCGGTTGAGTTAATTTATAGAATGCGATATTGAATTTTGGATTTTGTACAACAGGCTATATTTTTAATATTAAATTTTAAGCATTTATTTGCACATTTATAAACAAGTATTTAGCTCAATGGCCTCCAATTTTAGAAGAAATCGTATGAATAGTAACTGTCATTAGTAATGCCTTCATAAACAAAAAAATAAATTTAACAGGTATGTTTTGTTTGGAATCCAGTTACATATTTCAATACAAAATAAAAATATTGCAATTACTTTCGAAACATTGATTTTTAATTTAGTTCATTATTGTATTGAGATTTTAACTAAATTGATTATATGTTATTAAATATAATCCTGTTCACCCAACCGAGAATAGCTTAATACAGTACTGGTGCAAGTCCTCTAAACACTTTAATATCTTAAAATGTAAAAAAATGTGAGAAAATTGCATTTGAAAGATATCATAAATGATACTTCATGAGTAGGACCAATCAATTTAATCTAACTTTCATAGTAATAAAGAATGTTTATTATTTGGTGAAAATAATGTCATTGGTAATTTTATTTATGATCTATCAGTAAAGGTTACATTAATTTGGTTTCCTAGAATTGAATGAGATCAAGATTTGATGGTTAAACTTGACAATATCTTAGCCAAATATGATTTTTGATACAAAATATCTACTGTTTCTGTAAGCTATATCGGTAAAAATGCTGAAGCTTGGCGCCATATGATATTTTGGGGAATTGTTTAACACCACCAAATAGGACGATATCCACAAGAATTTTATTTTTATTAAAGTAGGAAGGTAACTTTTTCAATTTAAAGTAGGGTAAAAATTCAGCGCGGATGTAGAAGTTGTGAATAGGCGTGGAGTGATACAAATGCTTCGTGATGTTACAACTGTATTTCAATGTATAAAATTAAAACCAAATCTAACCTGACTTGACACATTTTAGGTATATTTTAATATAGGTATACAGTATTTTATAAATTTAAAACCAAATCTATCCTAACTGGAGACTTTATAAGTATATTTAAATATATGTATAAAAATTAAGCGAAGTTGTGAATAGGCGCGGAGTGATACAAATGCTTCGCGATGTTACAACTAAATTTCAATGTATAAAATTAAAACCAAATCTAACCTGACAACACTTTTTAGGTATATTTTAATATAGGTATACAGTATTGTATAAATTTAAAACCAAATCTATCCTAACTGGAGAAGTTGTTTCTCAAATATCTACACACGTAAGGTTGAGTGACTTACTGCGGTCGATGCGTACAACCTTATGCGCAGCACTGTGATGTAAGTATCACTCCGTGCCCATTCACAACTTCTACATTCGCGCTGAATTTATTACCCTACTTTAAATTGAAAAAAAAGTAACTTTCCTACTTCAATAAAAATTCTTTTGGGTATCGTCCTATTTAATGGTTTCAAACAATTTCCCAAAATATCGTATGGTGCTGAGCTTATGCACAATAACCGAAGTTTTTTGTTACAATACCTCTACCGATTCTGTAACTCAATTTAATAAATTGATATTAATTTTTTTTGACAGTTTTTTTTAGTAACATATGGGAAAATGAAAAAAAATTCTGAGAAGGCCCATATTTGGTCAGGTATTACCGTTAAGATAGTGATCCTTTTTATAAAGAAACATTTACTTTATAGAGTGTTGTTTAACTTGGTACTTTGAGGATATGATAAATTTTGTCAAAATTGTAATCACTATAGTTTGAGACACATAATCCGGAATCGCTCGTGCTATGGAAACTTCCGTGGTGACTCACGCCATTAGCGTAAATCTAACATTTGTAATAATTGTTTTAAATTATAAATTTCGGTATTTATTTACCGTGACCACGTGTACGATTTTAGCGAAAAAAATTATACCAACGGACGCAGAAAGTCATCAGGGATATGAAAAAAATTATTACAACTCTTGCTCATGCCCCAAAAATTAATAATTTTGGAAAATTGTAATTCCCCCATACGTGATGCTAAAAGTGTTGGTAAAAATGTACATTGCCCACCCCCATTTCAATGCTTATAAAATGAATCAAAAACATGTTCTGATGCTATATTGGTAATTATTGTTTGTTATTGCTTGGACGGTTAATTTTATGGATCTATGAAGTATCCATTCAGGATAGATTTGGTTATAATTTTATATGTTTAACCAAATGTACACACATAAGGCTAGAATAGAGATCCCGTGACGTCACCTGGCAAAAAGTATTACTCTGCGGAAGTAGACGTCTTATTACCTAATATAATATTGTATAAAATTACAACCAAATCTATCCTGACTGGACACTTTACAGGTATATTTTAATATAAGCATATAGTAATATATAAAATTACAAGCAAATCTATCCTAACTGGAGACTTTATAGCTATATATAAATATATGTATACGTAATACGGTGTGCTGTTGATACTCGAACATAGTACTTCTGACTACTCCGCACTGAATATTTTACCAAACTTTAATCTGATAAAATGGTATTTATTTTCATGAGCGAGAATTTTTGTTATTTCTTTCGTATCCCTGATGACTTTCTGCGTTGGCCGGTATAATTGTTTTCGCTATAATTGTGCACGTGGACATGGTAAATAAATATCTAAATTTCAGTTGTTTGGATTATAATAAACTTTAAACTTATCACAATATATTAATTAGACATATTGTATATTTATATGTAAAATTATAGTTAGGAAAAGTATAATATTGACAGTTACGAGACCACTCCCCTCAGCTTGCTCCTTACACAGCACTCGTGTGATCACTCACACTTGTAAGCGATCCCTAAGATTGGCGAAGCCCGCCATTTTTCTCACCCCTGGCTCTAAATAATGCTATGTACTCGAAACTCGGATAGTAGCTGGCCAACATCCTTGAGAAAGCATATTTAAAAGCTCAGTCGCATATAATGAAAAGATAAAAAATTTCCTTCAGAGCGACTTTAAATGTTAGATTCAATTTGATGGTGCGAGTGTTCCCTGATTATTATCACTTTGAATACAAATTTTACCAGCAGATGTAGATTGTGATAAGTGACATGGAGAAAATAAATCCTGAACTAATACCACAATAATATAAAACTTTGCAATTTACAGACAACTTTAAAAAGTTTTGTTTCCTCACATATTGCTAGTTACAAACAAATTTTTAAAACAAATTTCAATTGGATACTCTCTTTTGGACATAGTAAGAACAATAAGAAACCACTCTTGATTTTCTATTGTATTTAAAAACTGTGATTTTGAGTTTTTTGACAGTTTGAAGATTGTTATATATTCAGCAAAATCTATAATTCAGAGATATCTAAGTTAACACCATTGAATGGAAAGTTTCTAAATTTGAATGTGATGCTAAAGAAAAATGGCTGCCTCTGGAAAAAAATTGTGGTGGATAAAGTGGTTGAAAATATGTTTTGAACTAACAAGTTTTGTGGGAATAAAGATATGAAAAATATTTTTAATTTAAAATAGTCAACTGAAAGTGGTATTTTTATTGAACTAATGCATATAGGTTCACTGTAACCGGTTGCTGTATAAAGTGGGCGCCATCTTGTTTGTTTATGTCACAACTTACAGTATGTGGTACTTGGACCACATACTCATGTTACACTGAGTGATCAAAGTTTTGATTATTATTTGTCTAAAAATCAGTCTGTGTTTTTACTGTGTTATAGTGTTTGTAAATATTGTTGTAGGTGAGATATTGTGTAACCTTTGATCATAAAACTAGACCTAACCCTAGCCCTCATGGTTTCTCTCCCGAAAGTTTAAAGTTGTCACACCTTATACGAGGGTGGTCCACAAAGTAACCTCCGTTTTGAAATAAAAAATAAACCAGTTGAGATACAAAAATTTTATTATATACATGTTAAAACTACAGCTTTTCTCTACTGTTCTACATATTCGCCATACAAATTCAAGCACTTATCATATCATTTAACAGTTTTTGAAATTCCGTCTTTAAAAAAATCTGCCGCCTGAGAACGTAGCCAGCCTGTCACAGCGTTTTGAAGCTCTTCATCACTCGCAAACCTCTGATATGCAAACTACGGCTTCATGTACGGGAAAAGATGGAAATCACTGGGAGCCAAGTCAGGGCTGTAGGGGGGGGGGGGTTCAAAAAGTCTATGGCAGAACTCATTCTTTTCATTTTGTGATCATCGGTGAGCACTTTTGGAATCCAACGAGCACAAAACTTGTGATAGCCTAGTTTTTCTGTCACTATTTCATGCACAAGACTTCGAGAAATTTCAGGAAAATGATCTGAAAGTTCCGAGATTGTGAAGCGACGGTTCTCGCGAATTTTCTCATCCACTTTGTTCACCAAGTCATCACTGACGAGAGATGGCCTACCACTCCGGTCTTCATCGTGAACGTTCGTTCTTCCATTTTTTAAAAAACGAACCCATTGACGGACTACACCTTCACTCATAATGTTTGGGCCATACACCCCACTCAATTCACGATGAATTTCAGCTGCTGTGTAACTTTTCGACCACAGAAATCTCATTACACCTTGCACTTTACACTTGGCGGGATTTTCTATCGCGGCGCTCATGTTTTAACGTTATAACAAAAGAACGAGCGATCGCACGATACTCTTCCTTGCACAGCTAGAAGCATACTGAACGGCTGCGCACACCGACGTGAGAATGGCGGTGTTACCCCCACTACTTATCGCACCACGCCCAAACGGCGGTTACTTTGTGGACCACCCTCGTATAAACATCATGAAAGTAATTGATAGTATATAATGCATATATCTACTAATATAAGTAGTATTTATTGTTACTTGAGTCAATGCATTTAGGAAAAAATAGTATATTTTAAAAATTCAATAATCAAATCTGTTGACAAAAATCTATAAATAAGATATTATTTTACTAATGTATTTCTTATGAACTTAATTTTTCTAAATATTTAAAATAGATTTTGATCCTTCTGATAATTGTCCAAATATGATATAATAAGTTTTAAATGAATGTAATAATATAAAAATGATTATTTAAGTACTTTTTTTTAATTATAAAATAAATGAAAAGATCTACTGAACTTTGTGGACATTTTATTTTATAATTTTTGCTGATATTTTGATTATCTCAAAACCTCTTTGTATAAACCATTAGCGGTTCTTCCATCTGTACAAGAATCACTAATCTACTGAAAGAACTTACTCTGGAATATACATCATAAAATTGTCCATGTGAGAAACAGTCATTTCTCAAATTAATTCCAGATATTGTTTAAGACTGTCATTGTGATTTGTTAGTTGTCATCGCTAAGCAAACTTTAACTGGAAATTGCATTCTTTTGAATTCGAAAGGATAATCTGATGGAATTAGCACTGCCAGTTATTACAGTAAGCTCTATTAAGTTTTAATGAACCTTTTCTACTTGTAATCTTGTGCCATTACACAGTCAGAGTGCACAGATTGAGCAACAACATGTTTGGAACTCCACTTTTTAGATCCAGTTTATCAGGCGGAAGACTAGGTGGAGTGTGTTCAGAAACTGAACTGGATACTGCACTGCTTCATCAATGTTTGTAATAAAGACGACAGAAATGTAGAACATTTCTTCTTCTTTAATCAGTCGTAATAAGAGGTCATTTATCTCACCCGCTTTATAGTTTGTTGGTGTCAATATTGGAAGCTCACAAAACCAATCAACAGATTTATCTTTGATATTTCTTATGTTAGGATAAATATTTTCAATAATATCGAAATCTTGTCGCTGTTCATGACGAGCTGGTTGTTAATTACTCATTACACTTTTGCTATTACTTGCGACCAGACTTTTTGTTAACTAAAAGTTGTTAAATTGTTAACTTACACTTGGAGGAAACGTTTTCGTCTTACGACTTCTTCAGTCTCGTATTTTTGTTGCTAGGAATGCTGCAGTTGTGCTTCCTCAGTACCATATTTTTTTAAAGTTAGAAGTGATGTGATCGAAGAGAATGTGTGATCTGTGCTAACTTTAAAAAAATGGTACCAAAGAAGCACAACTGCAGCATTTCTAGCGGCTAAAGTACGAGGCTGAAGAAGTCGTAAGACGAAAACGTTTCCTCCAAGTGTAAGTTAATAATTTAACAACTTTTAGTTAACAAAAAGTCTGGTTGCAAGTAATAGCAAAAGTGTAATAAGTAATTTTCAATAAGTTCTGTTACATTTATCACTACTTTACCTAATTCTGGAGGTATTGTAATTTTTCCTTCAGACTTTGGACATCTTCCATTTCCTATCTTAAGAAGAAGATCTGAAAATAGTTCAGCAGAATTATTTCCTTTTGAGTAAACGCTCATATTCTTACTTAATGAAAGTGTTCGCACCATAGGCCATTAGAAACAAGATTTGAACTTGTACCTCTAGGTACAAATAGGTAGTGTTTGACAAAAGTCTCCAGCCAATAATACGGTAAGTTCACCCATTGCCTGAGTAGAATTTCTAAGATCTTGAAGAGTAGCATCAAGTGCTTGTAATCCTTTTTTCATCCCAAATTATAAGCTTACATTCTCTTAAAACTTAGGCTAGATCAATCAGCCCTTTTAATATTACAAAAGTGATCTTCGGTGTATTTTAAGTTATGAGAACTATTTTAAAAGTAGAGTGTGGTGTTTTCCTACCATCGAACAATGTTGCTTCTTTTCCTGAAGATGCAACTGATAATGGAATATCTCCATTGGTTCGTACCTTAGATAGAAGTAAATTTATTAGAAAAGTCATTCATGACATGGATCAGTGTTGCTTAAGATCTCTTGGTAAACGGTTCAAATTTGTTTCTGCAGTAGACGCTTTAGTAACTAATTCTTCTAAATTACAGTTGGATTCTTGGAAGTGCACATTATTTGGCAAATGCGTTGTAGACGTTACAGGTTGAGGTGGACCGTAATTGATTAAGCACTGCCTTCCTAATGTCTGAAGATTATCTTCTATTAATTCTAAGCATCAGCTGAACACATTATTTAAATTTAAAAGAGTATTATCTTCTATATAGAGAATAATAGTAGTAGCCTTCTATATTTGAACTGGATGTCTTCTGAAAAATTATCTTTATATTTATCCCAAAGTTAGAGATATATTAGACGGAAAACATAATAACAAATTCACAGTAAATAGTTCTTTCAGTTTAAATCCAGAGTTGATAAAAATAGCTTTATTTAAAGTGTATTGCCATTTCTGTAGAGACTGTTTGCCCAAATAGGGTGTTGTTTCTTTTATTTTCCAGCAACTGTTCAATTTGAATACTTCGCTTGTTTACCACAATATTTAGTTTGTCACAAATAGTGTTTTAGATGTATACTATTTTATAGTATATTACATTTTCTACCTACTGCATGATTTCCTGAAAATTGAGTTTCCACTATAATTTAAAAATTTTATCTTGTAGTATGTGGTCTTATCTTTTTGGGATAAATACATTTTAAAAGTACAGTAATACCCCGTTTTAAGCGATTCCCAAGTTATGCGGTTTTAAATCATGCTGTTCCAGTTACGCAGAAACTGGCCTGTTCTGGAAAAAAATGTCCAAGATAACTTTTATAGCTCATGAGGAGAAAATATTTTCACGTTTTCAGAGCGCCAAAGACTGATTGACAGTAATGGTTGGCGCAAATACAGCTGGTGACTGTAAGTTGACACCTTTCATAGTTTATCGGTCAGAAAATCCAAAGGCATTAAAATATTTCTAAACCTACCTTGTCCATGATTTGGAAGTCGAATAGGAAGCTTGGGTGACAGCTTTTTCTTAGAACTGGTTTGGTCATCATTAAATACCTCAAGTCGAACGTTATTGTCGGTCTAAACAAATTCCATTTAAAGTAATTCCTATTAATTGACAATGCACCTGGCCAACATCTTACTATTTTAAATAATTTTGACACACACGTGAAAGTGATATTTTTGCCGCCAAACACAACTAGTTTGCTTCAATCGATGGATCATTGAGTCATCCAAACATTTAAAGCTTATTACGTAAGAAGCGGATTAGCATGAAGTTATGAGACAGAACAACGAGCTCTCTGTTGAAGAATTTTAGAATCAGTTCAATGTTTTAGATGTTTTGAGAATCATTGGGCAATCTTGGAATAAAATTTCACAAAAAAATTTTGAATAGCGTTTGGAAAAAGGTTTGTCTATTTTTTTGTCACTGAATCTCAAGCAGAATCAGTGCCAGCGTCTTATGAAATTGCTGATGTGATTGAAGAAGTTGTCGGTTTTGCCAGACAACTAAATTTAGAAGTGGATAATGATAATAATGATGTTTAAGACCTGCTGGATTTACACAGCCAGGAGCTGACAATTAATTTATGAGTTCATAGAAATGCGTGAGCAAGAGCAACCTTAAAAACGTAGATTCTTTAGACCCAGTTGACAATTATTGTACAATTTTAATTTTCTAAACGTAATATTTCTAAAAATATTTTGAATTGTTAAAATGTGTAAGCTATGTATACTAGACCACTGTTTTCATTACGGGAGAGGTGTTTGCAGGTTATGTTTCTATAATGAAGTAATTCAAAGTCTAAACGTATAAAATATATTATCATGATGATAGGCCATACATATAAGAATATGAAATTAATTATAATGTTTTGTGAAAATAAGGAATATTCTTATTAAAATAAATAACCCTAAGATTAGTGGATGAAAAATAATATTGGCTTTCTGGTAGAAAGTATTCATTGATTTTCGACTCCAAATAGTATTTTACAAATTCTCTCCTTCAAATGGAACAACAGCACATACAACACTAAAATAATAATAAAAACAAAAACAGTAATAATTTGACTCCACAAAGTCTTTTGTAATGTAAATAACTGCGAGAGGAACTCCGCACAAATAACTTACACAAAAGGGCACTTGCAGACGAAACCTACTCAATCTGACTGGGATTGACAAAGATTAAATTCACACTAATGCTACTTGGAAAAAATTAACAAAAATAGGTTGGGCCGTTTCCTAGAATGCAGGTTGTGGAGTAACAAGCTGGAAATAAACATCTGACAACTGAAAAGATGTTTTCTTAACAAATTATGATACGTGCGGGAAAAAACTACGCATGCGCTCTCTCGAGGGTTAAAAACCTTGTATTTTATCTAAAACTAGATTTCTTTGTGTAAGTTGTACATCTCATTTTAGGCTTCAATTTCAAGTGTTTAATGTATGTGGTATATACAAGTAAATATAGTACATACGTTTTTTTTATGGTTAAATTTATTTTGATATATATAATTAAAAATAAGGCGTTCTCTATATAACAGTATTTTTCTATTCAAGTCCCTTTTATCTATTTCAAATTTTAGGTATTTTGATTCCCTCTTGCTTATTTTAACTCCTTTTCAATGGAAATCCCGTTAGTTGATATAGAGACTTCTGCATAGACTAATAGGATTTATTCATTTTTATAGATGTGAAATAGCATCCTCATTTATTCCTCTTTTATAGCACTTCATACCATACATTAAACTCTATGTGCATTACACTTTCCTCTATTTTATGTTTGGATCTCGGAAGGGCCTTATAGTATAAAGCACTTAGCTGTTGCCTTTGTATTCTTTTTTCATCCCTATCACAGGATTTGCTTAGGGTATACCTACCTCTTTGCAGTAGCCAAATAACCACTTGCTGAATTCCATTTGTCCTCTGGTTTAAGAACTCCCTTAGATTCTCATAATCTGTGATAAGTTCCCCTTTGGTTTTGGTTTATGCCTATTTAGAGAAAGGAGCTCTTTCCCCCCCCCCCCAACTATCCAAGAATGTTTCCCTTCTTAAACCCATCGGAGAACCCTTTCCCCTATAACAGCGATTCCCAACCAGTGTGCCGCGGCACACTGGTGTGCCGTGAGATCGTGGTAGGTGTGCCGCGAAATTAGGGGTTGTAATTATGTATTTATTTCGTCGTGGTTAAATACAACCGTTGGAAAAATAACCAATGTTTTTAGATTAAAATATGAATGGTAAGAAGTCAATCTACCAATTTTGACATCGATGGTATCGTCAACCGATCGACAGTATTGTCTCCGTAACTGTTGCCGCGGAAGTGGAAGGGGGGAGGTCATCGCCCCACCACACAACACGAGACCGCCTCCTCGCTCAGTTAGTATGTGTAAGTTCTCAGTGCTGTTTGGTTCCGAGTTGAAATGGATCGTTTTGTGATTAGGTCTAAGCGTAATGATTTACCTAGCACTAGTGCGAGTTCAAGTTCATATGAAAGTAGTGTCGATGTCAGTATTAATACTGGTGCGAGTTCGAGTTCAAATGAACGTAGTATTGATGTTAATATTAAGACAAATGTTTTGTCAGGTGGATCGATGAAACGCAAACGTAGTGACAATAATGACGGTGGTGACGTTGGCAAGTTTCGTCAATATCATGAAAGCTACTTGTCATTCAGTTTCACATCATCTGGTGGTGAACAGCCTAAACCTCGATGCCTAATTTGTGGCGATCAGTTGTCTAACGAAGCCATGGTACCAAGTAAGTTGAAAAGGCACCTACTTACAAAACATTCATTTGCAGCAGAAAAACCTGTTGCATATTTTAAAAGACTATTATCAAATCAGACATCTCAGGCTTCTACATTTACAAAACAGTCATCTGTGTCGAGTAAAGCACAAGAAGCCAGCTACGCTGTGGCTGAATTGATTGCACAAAAAATGAAATCCCATACGACTGCTGAAACAACCATTCTTCCAGCGTGCTGTGAAATCGTTAAAATTATGTTTGGAGAACAATATGAAAAAGAGGTTAGAAAAATTCCGCTTTCTAACAAGACAATAAAAAGACGTATTGAAGATATGTCTAAAGATGTTGAAACTCAAGTAAATGAAAAACTCAAGGCTGCAGATTTCTTTGCTATTCAAGTGGACGAGTCGACAGATATAACAGGGAAACCCCAGGTTCTGGCTTTTGTTAGATTTATTTGTGAAAATAACTTAATCGAACAGTTTTTATTTTGCAAAGACCTTCCTGAACATACAACTGGACGGGACATTTTTCAGTTAGTGAACGATTATATTACTACTGCTGGATTGTCTTGGCAGTCTTGTTTAGGTGTTTGTACGGACGGGTGTCCTGCGATGGTGGGGCGTCTGACAGGTTTTCTGGCTTTAGTTAGGAAAGAAAATTCAGATATTACTTTCACGCATTGCTTTCTTCACAGAGAAGCGGTTGCTGCTACGTCCTTGGTACCTGAGTTGAATGATGTCTTGCAAACTGTTGTGAAAATGGTAAACTTTATTAAAAGTAGGCCATTGAAAGCAAGATTATTCACTAGTTTGTGTTCAGCTATGGATGCTGAGCACACCCAGCTGTTGTTGCACACAGAAGTAAGATGGTTATCTCGTGGACGTGTACTTCAAAGGTTTTATGAACTTAGAGATGAGTTATTAATATTTTTTACTTGTGAAGAGTCCAATTTTGCTCGTTTTCTCAGTGATGATGCCTGGTGTACCAAAGTTGCGTTTTTAGCAGACATATTTGGGAAACTCTATTTTTTGAACAAAGGTATGCAGGGAAAGCGAGAAAATATTCTCACATCGACAGACAAAATCAGTTCTTTCAAGCAGAAGCTTTCAATGTGGATACAAAAAATTGAAAATCAAGCAGTGTGGGACATGTTTGATCTGTTAAAAGACTGCAACATAAATTCAACTCTTTCTGAAATTTTTTTGAAAGTCTTCGTCAGTTAGGAGATAACATCAACAATTATTTTCCCTCCCTTGACGTCTCTTCGATGGACTGGGTGAGAAACCCTTTCATTGACTGTGCTTATGAGTCTGCAATGTTTAATACTGATGAAGAAAGTGAATTGATTGACATCAAGAATGACCGTGGGCTTAAATTACAGTATAGTAAATTAGTTGAAGAAGCAGAGGTGGAGTCAAAACTAACGAAAACAAAGACAAATGTAGACATTTCAACCTTTTGGGTTCCTCTCATAAACGAGTACCCTTTGATTTCAAAGAAAGCCATGAAAGCAATACTTCCCTTTTCGACCTCATACCTCTGTGAAGCGGCTTTTTCCTCAATGAACGCCATCAAGACAAAAAATCGTTCCCAACTAAAAACTTTGGAAGACGACTTGCGGGTTTGTTTGTCAACCATCCGACCCAGAAAGGAACACATGATGAAGGACCACCAATCACAAATCTCCCACTAAGACTAAATCTTTTGTCAAAGTTAAAATATATACATTTGTTGTATTGAAATGTATTATTATTATTATTATCCCCCTGTTATTTCTTGTCGAATACTCGTTGTTTAAAATTATTTAACAATTATTTCTTGATGTTTATAATCGGAAAATAACAAAAATAGTAATCGTTGTTGGTACGTCTCTAATAGAAGTTCGTTCCAGAAATTAGTTAATTTAGTGTGCCGTGACAAAATGTGGATTTTAGTTAGTGTGCCGCACGATAAAAAAGGTTGGGAACCGCTGCCCTATAACATTAAAATTAAATGCAAACATCAATCTTGCCTCTTATTTCCAATGTTTTTCTCGATAGTTCCAATATTTTAGTAAAAATTAATAGAAAATGCACCTTCCTGCTTTAAGCCATTTTGAATTACATGAATTAATTGATGTCTTTTACATAGCACGCACTTGATTATTTATTTAACTACGTCTGTAATCTTTTTCATTACTTCCTATCGCAGTGCTTTCTACGCCCTAACACTATTTATGACTTGATGTTTTCTCAGTGTCAAGGCAGGTTATCAGTACAATGGAGTCCCAATAATGCAAACTTTGGTAATCCAAAAGTCCACTTTATCCGAAACCGAAATAAGGATATTTTTAGGAGTAAAAAAAAAAAAAACTAAGAATAGCAAATAAGTGTTTTATGTACTCAAAATTACAGTACATATCAAAGATGGAATGTATAATGAACAAAACAGAAGAATGTTGTATGTACTTCTAAACTATATAGGTTTGAAAAAGTAAGTTAGATTTTTTTGTCGAATGGAAGAAAACCTCCCTTTTAAAGCAAAATTACGCCTACGTCTCAAAAACGACATCTGTATTATCGAGGTGGCCTGTTGTTTTACGTAGTGTAGCGTTACATGAAAGGCAGCTGCTGTGTCTGAGTGGGATACCCTCTGATTGCTGTCATTGTCTCCTCCTCCTTCTTATTTTTTGTCTGAGACCTTGTTCATTTCTTTGAAAACCATTTCAACGATCTGCTGATAGTTAAAAAATTCATGTCTGTTGTCACGTTGTAACCACATATCCACATCATTTGCATTTCCATCCTCACCAGCAGGGACATTTTGTTACAGCTCCTGGACCTGTACAATATTGTTTTTGTCTACATTTTGATTTGAGTTTTCTTCAACAGATAGGCTTGGCCAAAGTTTATTCCAAGATATTTTCAACTGTATATTCCCATGATTCTGTTACTCAATAAATTACATCTTTAACATTTATTATCTTAATCTTTTGAATCAATGGGAGTGTTTCGTCTTAATATTCCAATATTTGTCTCAAAAACCTGAGATCTTAAGATGCTGCAGTACATGTTGATCCTAGGGGGGGATGAAAGGGGTCATGTTGGGTGGTAGGAAAACAGCCTTTATATTTCCCCAAACTAACTAGTCATGTGAGTCGTGGTTCATAGCATTGTCTGGAAACAGTAAGGCACGAATTGGCAAGCCGTTTTCTTTACAAAATTGAGTGTTTTTGGGAACAAAGTGGATAATTAACCATCCCTTAAATAGTTTTGAGGTCATCTAAGCGTTGTTAGAGTTTTTGTAGGTGATAATTAAGGAATTTAGATGTAGGTTTTTGAATGCCCTTGGTTTGCGGCTTTACTAATAACCATAAGAGGGAGTTTATGATTTCCTGCAGCATTACTATAAGGTAAAACCATTAATCTTCCCTTACCTATTTTCAAACCTGGTACATTTGTTTCTTCTTTAGGAGCCAGATTTTTTTTGCCCTAAAGTTAAGCCCAGTCTCATCCCCCATTATATGTTTGTTGTGGTGAATAATTTCCTGCGTTAATCAAGTCAGAAAATGTGTATTTAAAAATTCAGTCACAGCAGGCTATTAGACATTAGCCGTTTTTCCAGTAACGGGTAACTGAGGTATGCCGTGACACTTCTTAAAATGACTAAGCCAGCCTATACGCTTGTGATCAAGGTTAATTATCGAAGTTATACTGTACTGTACTTTATTTTTAGCGTTCTAGAATACTCTGTGGGTTTTTACTACTGCTCAGTACGTTGTATTTAATAATTATGTTTATTTTAGTAATAATTTCGCTTAATCCAAAATGGGTCCGGTTCCAATCATTTCGGACTATCAGGACACCACTTTATTTATATTTTTCATGAATTTCCTACAGTGTGTTTCAAGACAAGCGTGTCTTTGTGTTCTGAAATAATAAGTTCATTTTTCAAATTCTTTGCTATCCTAATTATTTTCTCGCTAAAAATCTCCATAGTGGCATAAGAGTTACTCTAGGATAGTTCTTATGATAAATGCTATTATTTCTATGTGTGTAGTTGTGCTTAGGGATTAATTAGAGGTACTTGTGAAACATGATCCCTCCTATCATTCATGTCAGTACAGTTTTATGCCATTTTGTAATTTATTTATGGATTGGCCTTCTGCTTGTCATATTAGTTTTATAATGTAGGAAAGTGGTATGCATTTTAAACTTAGTAGGTCAAGATCAAGATATAGAGTACAATTAGAATTTGCCATTTTATAGCAGAACAAAAAGTCTGTTTCATATAGAATTATTTTAATTCAATTTTCCACTAAAAATTGAAATGTTCATAAAAATAAACTTTTTTTCAGGATGTAATCTGTTTTGATTGTAAGAAGTGTAGACCGGTGAGCTCTTGCCTTAATGAAGCTTCTATAACTGAAAAAAATGGCCACCGTCCAGCCAAGTACAACACAGCTGGATTTTCAACAGGCCATGGCTGATTTTAAGACCATGTTTCCTTCTATGGATGACGATGTGATTGAGGTAATTATCGTTTCTTATAAAGTAAAACCTCATCATAAGAGATTGATAGGGGCTCATTGAGGTTTTCTGTTTTTATTAAAGTCAAGTATAAAGCATCAAGCTATTTTAGATTGGAGAAAATGCAAATAAAACGGAGGCAAAACTATAAAGGGTTAAATAAACTGATAAAAAATATGTGCAAGTTTTATTTAAAGCAAAAAGCAGTAAGCCCATTCTCTGTGGCTAGTGTAACATAAAATTCAACGAACAGTGCTAAAATATTTCTATTTTACTTTTAGTTTAGTAGTCTTGTGATTAATATTAAAAGCGGCTTGAGGTTATTTTAAGAAACATAAGTTACGTTTCAAACATTGGGACAAGGTGTGTATTTGTTTATAAAACACTGGATAACTCAGTATTACAGTAGAGCATCAGTAATTCAGACATCAAAAATCCAGAGCGTCGTAAATCCGCATCATGGTTTCAGTGTGCACGGCAAATGCTACAATACATACCTAAACTAAGTGTTATCTTTAATTATAAATGTAAAGGAGATAAACCAATTCTGAAAAAATACGTCATAACAAAATTTAAAACCCAGCGTACAATATATTTAACCATGATTTGAATTTTTTAGATTTGTGCGTTATACACGCTTGCCAATAACGCGTACCAATCACCATATTATAAAATTTATAAATTAAACTTAATCTTTATCTAATTTGTAATATAATATGCTTTTGTTCAAAAAGCAACAAAAGACGTTTTCACTTAATAAGTTTGTACCTGCATGTTTTTTGGCTTTCCAAAAAGTGCTATGTATTAGTATGTACACTATATGTTCTTTCGGCCTCTGACATCTATTTTGCAATAACTCCTGGTTTAATTCAAAGGTACACGATGCTATAAGCATCAAAATAGTTGTTAGCTCATGAAATAACAATTATAAGCAGTAGTTTAGAGATCGTTTGAAAATCCGGACAAATCAGTAATCTGGATGAGTCCCGGTCCCAATGGATCCGGATTTTCTACACTCTACTATATAAATAAATATTACTTATGTATATATATATATATATATATATATATATATATATATATATATATATATATAATTAATAAATTTAAAATATTTCAAAAACAAGAATACTTTTAATGAATATATTTATTCAAAGCTTTTTGCCGATAAAATAGTATCAGCATCTTCAGGAAAATAATTATCTAATAAAATATGATTACAAAATTTTGTAAACATATTTTATTAGATAATTATTTTCCTGAAGATGCTGATACTATTTTATCGGCGAAAAGCTTTGAATAAATATATTCATTAAAAGTATTCTTGTTTTTGAAATATTTTAAGTTTATTAACTATATTACAAGAAAACATATCACCATATTTAATATATATATATATATATATAAAATATAATTTATAATAAAATAAATTCCATAAATAAATTCTTATTTTTTAATATTTCATACGAAAAAGGTCTGTTATGACCTTACTTTCTGACTTATTATTAGACTGAGTAAACATTGGGTACACAAAATATATGAACTATTATTAGAATAATATAAGATATATATTTTTTAGTAGAGTTTCCTGCCATTCCTAACGTTACAATATTCTCCTCTGTTGACGCGTTTCGGAATAACTCCATTTTCAAAACGTAAGAGTACGGTTTAAGTTTTGGAAATGAAGGTACTTCAAAATGCGTCAACAGAGAAGAATATTGTAATCTTAGGAATGGCAGAAAACTGTACGCAAATATATAAAAATATTCCTAACAGAAATGAAGATGAATATATTAATAATTTAATATTTCTGTAATATTTAATATTATTTTTAAACCATTATGCAAAAGAGGAAGATACTAACAGCACTACTACTAGACTGTGTAATCATAGCACACGGAAAATATGTGAACTACTGCTTGTATTTCTGCCTTTTGTTAAAATGTTTCCTCGGTCGGATAATACTTGTATATCAAAGCACTTATAAACTCAAAAATACGTGTCTCTTTTACCTAATGAGTATTTTACTTCCAAAATGTCAATCTTGGTACAGTAGACTTCTCTGAATAATACAATAAGGCTTATGGGAATCGAATGTTTTTAAAAAATGACTGCAACCTGGAATTTGACCCTCCCATCAAAAATGCCCGAGCAGTAACCATTTCCAAAATATCTGGTTACAGGAGCAGCTCTGTATAACACATTGTTTTAAGACTGATACCTTTTATGATGGTCACATTACATCTGAGTTATACATTGATTAAAATAAAACGTATCTTGTGCGGTCAGAAGTGCTGTGATTTTTTAAATCTCAAAATATATAACTTCAACTTATCCATCCAAAAATAATTCAGCCCTAACCAATTTTTATAAACCAGTGGTATCAAAAGTGTGAATGGTTTTGAAGATTTCCCAACTTCGAAACAAAGAAAGCTTGCAACGAAAAAGAAAATATAAAACAACCATTTGAAACATTAGTACTCTTGCTACTGCTAAGTCAAGAACACGGCTACCAGTGAATAAAAAATATCTACAGTCCAATCCCGGTAATCCAAAATAATAAATGTGCGACTATGTTACATTACAGGAATGAACACGTACTACATATACCTCTGATGTAAATACGGCAACATATATGCACGTATGGTATATAGTAAGTATAGGGTAATGTTAAGAGGAGGGTTAGTTGAGTACAGTACAGTAATAACTGAAAGAAATCACTTACCAATTGAAACAGGTTTTTACCCTGTAGTTTTAAAATGAACAATATAACAAACACTTGAACAACACACTTAATAAAACACAAATAAACTTTCTACTGAACATACTTGATATAAAATTTTTCATGGAACTTCACTTCTTACTAAAAGAATCTGAAATTTTTGTTTGCTTAGGTTTGTTGATTGCCTTTTCTACAGCCTTCTTTCTGATCTGAAGGAGGAGCAAGACTTGGTGGTATGGTATGTCATTTCCGTTGCAATTATAAAAATTAAAGTTTAACACACTGTGATTACAAAACGATTCTTGCCGTAAATGTTGAAACTAAACTACCATAGGCTGAATAATCTAAAGGGATCGATACACTGAGGTCATTGCAAAGTAAACAAAACAATATTGCGTTTCCTCTTTGAACCTCTGTTGTAGCCATTTATTTCTTTTTTGTTTTGATATCTTCGAAAACCGTGAAAATATCCGTTTTTTCGGATTACCGGGTTTGAACTGTACAGTGCCGGCAAAAAGTTTAGGGTCACCCCTACATTTATATGTTTTTGCTATTGTCCTAAAACTTTCTGCCAATCATATATTAGTAACTTATCAATGAATTAAGCATGAAAAGTTACGATTTTCCTGAAATTTTCATTCATTTATAAGTAAGGGTTGGCAAATTATAAATTTTTTTCCCATTTTAAAATTTTTGAGGAAACCCCTGTTTTTTTCTAATTAAAAATGTATAATAAAAAAAATACACATCTGATTAAAATGATACTTTGTACAAATGTTTAGCATAACATTTAGAATGTAAATATGCATTATTTATTATTTACAAAAAATCACCTCTCATTTGGTACCAGGTTAACTTTGCTTTAGATTTTCAGATTTTTCAGCATAAAATTCTCACATTTCAATAGCGAATATCTAGTGAACGGAGCCACTTGGAGCGGAACTGACTGTACCGTTGTGTTCCTCGTGTCATGGCGGGTCGGGGATACAAAGTATCATTTTAATCAGATGTGTATTTTTTTTATTATACATTTTTAATTAGAAAAAAACAGGGGTTTCCTCAAAAATTTTAAAATGGGAAAAAAATTTATAATTTGCCAACCCTTACTTAAAAATGAATGAAAATTTCAGGAAAATCGTAACTTTTCATGCTTAATTCATTGATAAGTTACTAATATATGATTGGCAGAAAGTTTTAGGACAATAGCAAAAACATATAAATGTAGGGGTGTCCCTAAACTTTTTGCCGGCACTGTGTATTCTAAAACCTAAAGATATAAAAATACTGTGTAGACAAAGTTTAATATTTATATATTGGTTTCAGGCTGTACTTCGTTCAAATCAAGGCGCTGTAGATGCAACAATAGATCAGTTGTTAACAATGACCACAGATAATGAGAATGAAAAAATTCGTTATGAAATAGAAAAAACAGAGCCTCCTTTGACTTCCCCCCCTACTGTTATTACTGGAACAAAGTATGTCTATTAATTTTTTAAAACACATTAATTATTTTATTATTATTACTAAAACTCTAAGGGACCTTATTGGTGTAGAGCACTTAGCTGCAGCCTTTGTACTCTCTTCCCATCCCTACCACAGGACTAGCTTAGTGGATACCTACCTCTTTGCAGAAATCAAGTACCCACCTGATGCTAACATCACCTGATAAAATAAATTATATGTATAGTGAATTTATATTGTGTTTTAAAAAAGGTTTTCTATTGTAGTAAACCTCTTAAGAGGGTCTCACTTAGTTAAGTTTGCATGTGATTCATTTTGTACTGTTAGTTAAGTGCTCTACTGAATAGTATTTTGTACCAATGTTATGTTTTTCCTAAAAAACTGTTGTTTGTTATGTATCGATATTTGCAATATCATTATTAGTATACCAACAAATTTTTGGTCTATGCAGGTTTCAATTTTATATAATTAATACTTTAAAGAGAAAACAATAATAATTTAATTGAACATTGTTGTAGGTTTAGTATTTTGAGAAGCACTCTAGGTCTATTAAAAGATAAAATTTGAACATGAACTAACATTTCACTAAATTTTTAAAACTGACTCTTTCTTCTAAAATATATTATAGTATTATACTTAACCTAATTGCTTCAATTCACTTATTAATTTCTTTTTAACAATATATATGTTTCTAATTATTCACAAACATTAATTTTTAAACATTTATTAATTTATGTTACTATTTTCATATGTTTTATTTCTTTAAATTTTACAACCTGAACACAAAAATAATAAAAATAAAAAAATCTACATTAAATATAAATATACGAATAACAAAATAGAAAAATTAACAAATATATATATATATATACATATACAACAAAAAATACTACACTCCAACATACAAACCAAATAACAAAATAATAAAATATCATAATAACACAAACCACGAAACAGATACAGAAAAACATAACCTATCAAGAATTTACAAAATTACATGTAACGACTGCAACACATTTTACATAGGGAAAACAACCAGATCATTTAAAACAAGATTTGAAGAACATTACAGAGCATTCAAAAATAAAAATACAAAAACGTCAATTGTTACAGCACACCTAAAATCACAAAAAACATGAAATAACAAATTACGAAAATAACCTAACCATACTCGAAATAAATGATAACCCAATAGAACTAAACTCACTAGAAAAATACCACATTTATAAAAACATACACAACAATTTAATGAATCTACAAACAACATATACAGAAGACATACTATATAAAAACATCATACACACAGATCAAGAGAAAGTGCGTGTAACGTCAACAAATACCAATATCACGGACCGAACATCTACACCAGAAAAATATCAGTGATTCGACAATGGTCAAGTGACCGAAAGGTGCCTCATCACTCAAGGTAAAATTGTTGCACTTAATGGTGGATAAAATTACTTACAATAGTAATATATTAACTTCATAAAGTCAGTGCAACGGAAAAACAATGGATAACGTAAAATATCAAGAATATATATATATATATATATATATATATATATATATATATATATATATATATATTAGGTTAGTTTTGGTTGGTAAAGATTATTTAGATTTTTTGGACTAGGAGACTGACAGACTTACCTTGGTAAGAGTCCACACTGTAGTCTTGAAATAGAAACACATAAAAGCACTTAAACAATGATATATTATTTCAACTACACAGTGGTCTTTGTCAATCGAAGAGAAAACACAAAAAGAAATATGAGAGAATGAAATAAAATAATAAAGTTGTGATTACAATTATTTTATTTCATTCTCTCATATTTCTTTTTGTGTTTTCTCTTCGATTGACAAAGACCACTGTGTGGTTGAAATATATCATTGTTTAAGTGCTTTTATGTGTTTCTATTTCAAGACTACAGTGTGGACTCTTACCAAGGTAAGTCTGTCAGTCTCCTAGTCCAAAAAATCTAAATAATCTTTACCAACCAAAACTAACCTAAAATATATATATATATATATATATATATATATATATATATATATATATATATATATTCTTGAAATTTAATATTATCCATTGTTTTTCCGTTGCACTGACTTTATGAAGTTAATATATTACTAATTTTGAGTGGATAATATTACTCAAAATTAGTAATATATTAACTTCATATATATATATATATATATATATATATATATATATATATATATATATATATATATATATATATATATATATATGGTTTTGGCAGTATTATTCTTTATATCTTTCTTTTAATTTAATTTTAGTGTAACCTTCATAAAACATATTCTCAACATTCACATTCTGCACCTCTTTCTCAGTTGGATTATGATCATTATTTATTATATATCTAATCTGATTATTGGTATTATAATCACTCCTTGAATAACTTTGTGATTTTATTTATTTCATTGCTTGTAAACATGAATGTATTGTTTAATGGTTTATTGCATTAACTATGTAAATTAGTTTATTTTGTTTCTTTTTTATATTATGTTATTATTAAGTTTTTTATTATTAATTTTGTAACCATTTTCTACTGCTGTGTAATATATTATATTTTTCTCTTTTACTTAACTTTCATTACTCTTAGATATTTTATGCAATCAATGTAACAAATTATACACAGCTGTAATTTTGTTTGGTTATATGGTCTAACAATAAATATTTTTTCTCGGACTTTATATTTTTGACAGTATTTGTACCTGTTCAATTAATTTGTTTTTAACATTATATTTATATATTTCTAGTTATTCACAAATATTAGTTTTTAAACCTTTATTAATTTTTCTTATTATCTTCTTATTTTTATTTCAGGAAATATATGCCTATTATATTTAAAATGATTTGCCAAATTTGATTTTACCTAACCGTTAAAATGTTCTTTTTTATCTTTACTTCAATTTTTGATCTGTTTGATCTACATAAAACCATTACAACATTTACATTTCATATTAAGAACTCCATTTTTCTTGTATGTATCATTTGTATTATTATTATTATGTTTTATTTAATCACTTTAACATTATTACCTAACACAAGTTTAACATAATTAACGTAACACGAAAATGTTGACGTGAGTAATTAAGTTTCACCGAACATAACGGATTACAAAATTCAAGAGTTTATGTTTTATATTTCTAATATTATGATTAGTTTTATAAGCAATTTTGACATTTGTATTCTTGACTAATTTTGTGGTTATATTTAATTCATAACCTGTAAACATAAATGTAGTCCAAATCGGTTTATTATCTTATCTATGCGAATTGTATTATTTGATTACATTTTTATTATGTTGTTAATAAGTCTATACATTTTTTTTGTTTAAACATTTTCTACCACTATTTTATATATTATATTTTTTTCTTTCATTTTAATGTCAATAGTCATAGATATTTTATGCATTCTATACTACAAGGTTTATGAAGCTGCCATTTTTTGGCTATGTACATGTTTTAAATAACTAGGTATTATCTGGTTGGTTTGGTTAGGTTTATGGTATATTTTATATTCAAATGGTACATTATTTCTAATAATTGTAATATTAAAATGAATAATTTTATTATTTGTTTCATATTCAAGTGTAATAAATTAAAAATTGTTGTATACTATTTTTATTTCACCTAGATTATGTATTACACTTATACCATTATTACTTGATATAATACCATCATACACAATATTTATTATATTTAAAAAATTAATTATTTTATGATCTACATTTTCTTGAAAATATTTCTGAAATTATATTTGAGAAAGATTTGACAAAGGTATACTTGAAATTATACTTTTATTATCGCAATATATTTTTTATAGGAATATTTGTGTTCTTGTGTTTCGTGTTATTTTTCTTGTGTCAAATGATATCAGTGTAGTATTCGTATCTATTTCAATATCATTTAATTTTTCCATAAGTTCAATAGTTTCACTTATTATGATTGTTATTTAGTTTTATTTGATTATTGTCTATATACCTTGTGTAATTTAATAAGTTATTATTTCTATCAGCTTTTATTATATTAAGTTTATTATTTTGTAAGTTTTGTTTGATATCTTTAATTTCTAAATATAATACATTTCTTTTACATTTTCTTTTAATTGGCTGATTTTCAACTCAGCGCTTTTATTATTATGCTTATGTCTTTTTCTTTCTATCTCTGTTTATATTTACTTTATTATTATTTTCTAGTATTTTATTTCCTTATTAGTAAATTTGCTATCAGATATGTTAATAAAATTAGTGTGAAAATAACAATATTTAACTGTACTTTTTTTCAAAACAATTATTCAAAAGCTACAAAAAATTGTTCAAGAGCAATTGTTTAAAAAACAGTTTTAATAAAATTTTTACATTTTTTTATAATTTTTTTACTACCTAAATAACATGTAGTAACATGTAGTTAGTGAAAAGTTTTGAAGATATTTTAATTTTTCTAATAAATTCTTGTAATGATCTTACAGGAAAACATATTTTATTATATATAACAATGGAAATAGAAGAGAATAAGTAGAGAGTTTTATAAGGGTGCAGTGATCACATCAATTAATGTTATTTAGATTGTTTGAATTTGACTTCTGAAGTAGAGGTCAAGTATATTAATAATTGATTGGTTTTAAGCGCAAAAATGGTCTTGGATCCAAGGTTTACTACAGATTTTATTTATTTCTATTTGAAAAATTATTATTGTCTGTATTATTAACTTGTCTGTGTACTATTTTTGACAGTTAACTATTAGGTTATATCAAAATGCAGGTAGTGTCTCATATGAACAACATCTGAGCCATAATCTGTTACATCACGGATGCACAACCCGCTGATAAATAGTTTATACTATTGAAAACATGAATATAAATATGAAGTTAATATATTACTATTGTAAGTAATTTTATCCACCATTAAGTGCAATAATTTTACCTTGAGTGATGAGGCACCTTTCGGTCACTTGACCATTGTCGAATCACTGGTATTTTTCTGTTGTAGATGTTCGGTCCGTGATATTGGTGTTTGTTGACGTTATGCGCACTTTCTCTTGATCTGTGTGTATGATGTTTCTATATAGTATGTCTTCTGTATATGTTGTTTGTAGATTCATTAAATTGTTGTGTATGTTTTTATAAATGTGGTATTTTTCTAGTGAGTTTAGTTCTATTGGGTTGTTATTTATTTCAAGTATGGTTAGGTTATTTTCGTAATTTGTTATTTCGTGTTTATGGGATATTAGGTGTGCTGCAACATTTGATACTTTAGAATTTTTGTTTTAGAATGCTCTATAATGTTCTTCGAATCTTATTTTGAATGTTCTGGTTGTTTTTCCTATGTAAAAAGCGTTACAGTTGTTGCATGTGATTTTGTAAATTCCTGATAGGTTATGTTTTTCTGAATTTGTTTTGTGGTTTGTTTCAAAAACAAAAATTCTAAAGTATCAAATGTTGCAGCACACCTAATATCCCATAAACACGAAATAACAAATTACGAAAATAACCTAACCATACTTGAAATAAATAACAACCCAATAGAACTAAACTCACTAGAAAAATACCACATTTATAAAAACATACACAACAATTTAATGAATCTACAAACAACATATACAGAAAACATACTATATAGAAACATCATACACACAGATCAAGAGAAAGTGCGGGTAACGTCAACAAACACCAATATCACGGACCGAACATCTACAACAGAAAAATATCAGTGATTCGACAATGGTCAAGTGACCGAAAGGTGCCTCATCACTCAAGGTAAAATTATTGCACTTAATGGTGGATAAAATTACTTACAATAGTAATATATTAACTTCATAAAGTCAGTGCAACGGAAAAACAATGGATAACGTTAAATATCAAGAATTTAATACCTACCAAGGTAAACAACTGTACCGTAAATATCTTAACCTAAAAATCAAACTCCAGAATTGCATCAACAAAATACAGTTTAATAAAAAATGCTTAACACTTAATATAACACCAAAATACGCTAAATTACACATAAAAAATAAACAAAACACTATTATCAATAAAGCAACAAAAATAGCAGAATCACACATAATTAAACAAAACATTAAATCTGCCTACCATAAAAAAAGCCAAATCAATTTACAACTATACACAACCAATTTGGAAATAATGAAAACTTTTGATCTCACACCTATTATTCACGAAAAAACACAACAAATTATAATAAAACATAAAACAAACACTATAAACAGACAAAACAGATAAATCGAAAATTTATCAAAACAACATAACCTAAAAAATAGCCTAGAACCAATCCACACATCGAAACAACTACATAACCTAAAAAATAGCCTAGAACCAACCCACACCTCTAACAACAATAAATTCATAAACTTAACTAAAACACAATTTACTGAAAAAGAAAAAATAATAATAACAAATTCCTTCAAATATAACCTACCTAACTTCAACAAAAAACAAATAATAAAAAAACCTAATAGTTGACACAGAATCTAACATCCACAAAATTACCCACCAAAATACTGAACACATAAGAAACAATATTAATAATAAAATTAATCTAATAAAAACGGAAAAAAACAAAAAAACGGAACAATATATTAATAAAAAAGAAATTATAAAACTCAGAGAAAAACTAGAAAACAACGACTACTTAATATTAAAATCAGATAAAACAAATACACCAGTAATAATAGAAAATACCAAATACATCGATTCAATGACTAACTACATAAAAGGAAATAAATAAGAACAAATCCCAGACCCAACTAGCAAATACCTTATTACAATAAAAAACTTAATAGTCACTCACCGAAACACCCTAAACTATAACAATAAATTAAAATACCACACAAGACTATACCCATTCAAACCATGCGCACCAATATTATTAGGGATACCTAAAATCCACAAACCCAACACACCATTTAGACCACTAATAAATTTCACAACAGCACCATCTTACATAATCGCAAAAATTCTAGACAAAATCATAAGATCTAAAATACATATCAACAACACATACAATATAAAAAATGGATATGAATTAATTAATAAAATAAAAACGATAAAAACAAACAGCAACACAAAAATAATAAGTTATGACATAACTAACATGTACCCTAGTATCCCAATAGAAGAAACCATAGAAATAATAAAAAACAAACTGATACACAATAACGAAAAAAGAAACATAATAGATAGTATCATTACGCTAACCAAACACATATGTAACCAAAATTACTTCCAATTTAACAATAAATATTATAAACAAACAACTGGACTCCCCATGGGTTCACCCATATCATCTGTCATGTCAGAAATATATTTACAACACTTTGAACAAATAATAATTAAACCTATAATAAACACACACAATATTTCACTATGGACAAGGTATGTAGACGATATACTTGTAATATACCAACCTATCATTCACAACGAACACATCATAATATTAAACAAACTAAATACATACAACGAAAACATACAATTCACCGTTGAAACAGAAACAAATAGAACAATCAACTTCCTCGACATCACTTTAAATATAAATGATAATAAAATAGAAACTACAGTATACAGGAAACCTACTTCCAACAACACCACAATACACTACAAATCTAACCACCCCTGGACACACAAAATTAACACTTACAGTAACATGATAAATAAAGCAATAAAATACACACAGGATAACAAACAAAAATTAAATGAAGAACTAGATAACATTACAAAAATAGCAATAGAAAATGGATACAACAAACACATTAAAAAATATATACAATAAATTCACAAAAAAACCTAACCTCAACACAACACTACAACCGGAACACGAAAATAATGAAAATAAAAAAATCTACCTAAAATATAAATACACCAATAACAAAATAGAAAAAATAACAAATATATACAACAAAGAATACTACACTTCAACATACAAACCAAACAACAAAATAATAAAATATCTTAATAACACAAACCACAAAACAAATTCAGAAAAACATAACCTATCAGGAATTTACAAAATCACATGCAACAACTGCAACGCTTTTTACATAGGAAAAACAACCAGAACATTTAAAATAAGATTCAAAGAACATTATAGAGCATTCAAAAACAAAAATTCTAAAGTATCAAATATTGCAGCACACCTAATATCCCATAAACACGAAATAACAAATTACAAAAATAACCTAACCATACTTGAAATAAATAACAACCCAATAGAACTAAACTCACTAGAAAAATACCACATTTATAAAAATATACACAATAATTTAATGAATTTACAAACAACATATACAGAAGACATACTATATAGAAACATCATACACACAGATCAAGAGAAAGTGCGCGTAACGTCAACAAACACCAATATCACGGACCGAACATCTACAACAGAAAAATATCAGTGATTCGACAATGGTCAAGTGACCGAAAGGTGCCTTATCACTCAAGGTAAAATTATTGCACTTAATGGTGGATAAAATTACTTACAATAGTAATATATTAACTTCATAAAGTCAGTGCAACGGAAAAACAATGGATAACGTTAAATATCAAGAATATATATATATATATATATATATATATATATATATATATATATATATATATTTTAGGTTAGTTTTGGTTGGTAAAGATTATTTAGATTTTTTGGACTAGGAGACTGACAGACTTACCTTGGTAAGAGTCCACTCTGTAGTCTTGAAATAGAAACACATAAAAGCACTTAAACAATGATATATTTCAACCACACAGTGGTCTTTGTCAATCGAAGAGAAAACACAAAAAGAAATATGAGAGAATGAAATAAAATAATTGTAATCATGGATTGTGTAGAGTAGAAATCAGATGTCTCAGATGCACAGATTAAAGATATATATATTGTTTCCATGAACATATGAGTGATTATAATTTATATAAGTCTGTCAGGGGAAAAGAGATAAGGCTATTTTGGGGGAAAAAAAATGAATGGATTTATCTGATGTTGAGGTTACGGGATTCTCTGTGTAGTCCAGAGAATCCCTTAACCTCAACATCAGATAAATCCATTCATTTTTTTCCCCCAAAATAGCCTTATCTCTTTTCCCCTGACAGACTTATATAAATTATAATCACTCATATGTTCATGGAAACAATATATATATCTTTAATCTGTGCATCTGAGACATCTGATTTCTACTCTACACAATCTATGATTACAATTATTTTATTTCATTCTCTCATATTTCTTTTTGTATTTTCTCTTCGATTGACAAAGACCACTGTGGGGTTGAAATATATCATTGTTTAAGTGCTTTTATGTGTTTCTATTTCAAGACTACAGAGTGGACTCTTACCAAGGTAAGTCTGTCAGTCTCCTAGTCCAAAAAATCTATATATATATATATATATATATATATATATATATATATATATATATATATATATATATAATGCTATTATTGTTAGTCGTAAACAATTGTTCCACCACTAAGTGCAATTAATTTTTACCTTGTGTGATGAGGCACCTTTTGGTCACTTGACCACTGTTGAATCATTGCCTTCAATATATTTATTGTAAACTATGTGATTTTTCCCATTATTTTAGGCCTAGTTGAAATAAGAAAATTATAATAATGTTCTGTTAAAAATAAATTAAAAAGTAAACAATTATTGGACAGATTTTAAATTTTGCATAACCAGACCGCGGCAAGCGGATCAAGCTGATTGTGGAGTCACTCTGAACATAAGACTGACACACCAAATTCTCGTTGTGCGTCAGGGGAGGATGACCTTGAAGTGGTATAGCACAGTGCTATTCATATGTTTGTTATTTCTGACTGGATTTCACGCTATGCACTAGGCATACCATTTTTGTCATGACAGAAATTACATTTGTGAGTTGTTTGTGCGTTGTTACAACTTGGATTTAAACCATTTAGAGGGTACAAAAATGCTCTTGAAACAGTTTTCTTGTCTGTTGGTAAAATAGGTTATTCATATAATAGTAAAATTAGCTTTAGCAGTAGAGTTTGGGAAATTCCTATGTTGAAATATAACTTGTGGCCCACCAAGTATTAAGGAAAGTTAAAATTGGCCCTCCACTTATAAGAAGGTGCACCCCTTTGTTACATGAACACTGTCATAAAATGTAGCAAGTAATTAAAGATGCGTAGATATAAAAAAAACAAACATCTCTGTTTGATAATAAATAGGATTATTTAAGCAAAATCTGAACTTCTGTAAATTTTTCTAACTCCAAACAGTTGGATCGTAGACTGTAAATCAATGATTTTGACATAGTTTTTTAAGTAATAGTCAGTATAAGTATTTGAATGAAAATATTAACTTTAGTACATATTGACTTATTATATATAATTACAGTAAACTCCCGATTATCCGTGGGCGGTTTAACCGGTTTGCGGATTATCCGGGGTCTGCCATTGTTTTACATATATCCAGTTTTTATTCCAATCAGATTCATATGTTTAAATTTCCAAACGGTGAATTACGGCGTAAATACTCATATAAGGCTTAATAGAAGTTAAGATAAAGGGAATAGATATGTACGTACTAATTTTTACATTGAAAGAGAAGCATCCCGACGCGGGCCAGAAAAATAAAAGGGCGAGCAGACTACTGTATATGAGAGACAATGACAAAATGCTTGGACGCCGGAAAACCTAATGTGTATCACAAGATTGTAAACAAATGTCAGCTAATCTCGGCTATAAATAGTCTAGGACGTGACATATGCATTATCCATGTCTGTCATATACATTATCGATCTTTATGGCTTTGTGACACAAGTAAACACTGTGGGACAAAATGGTTAGATCTCACATTAAAGCTAAAATCAATGCTCACAAAAAAAAAACGAAAGTGGCAGATTTTTTTTGTATTATTTGCAAAGGAAATTAATTATGTACACACATACCTATTTTTGACATATACTTATGTACATACTGTAAATAGTTAGACTTATAAATGTACATGTTATAATACATCAACATTTTAAATTATTTTCTGTAGTCTATTTTGTCCTCTGAAGATAATTTGTGAATTACATTAACCGGGGTCATTATTTGTGTAACTTATGGTATAATAATCGATTATCGATCGTTTTGCGTATTCTTTGTTCATAGCGGATTATCCGGGGAATTCGTTATCCGGCATTGACGGGCCACCCTATTCCACGGATAATCGGGAATTTACTGTACTTTGTTCAATAAATAAATTAGCTTGTCTTACTCAAATTTACTTCAGCTAAAATACAGCTGTGTTGTAATAATTTAAATACAGCTGGATTCTAAATTAGGGTAATATAAACATAGAAAATATCCTAACTTTTGTTATTGATGATCTTGTTATGAACCATTAGTGGTTTTAAAACAATTGTTTACTTTAAACATTCTTACAAATGTTTAGTTAATGTATTAACGATTATTTATCACCATTTTATGGACTAGTTTTATTATTAGTTTTTATTATAGAAAACAAATTCTTGATAGTAATTTTGATAGTATAACATACTTGTATTGCAACAATACAAACATAAATGTAGGAATAATGTTCAGATTATATTTACTCAACCTTAGAATTATTCGAGAAAAAACCTTTTTAAAGTAGAATACAGTTGTTACAATGAAAATATTAGAAAGAACCCCAATACCACAAAAATAATAAAAAATAAATAAAACAAGTTACTTAAGATTAAACCCTTATGTACATTTCGATGACCATGTCATCATTATCAGAGGGTCTTATTACAAAATACAATCTAGCACACAAGAAATTACAAACTAGAGTGACCGTTTTCTTCAATCCCTTTATTTTGTAACTTCTTGTTTGCTAGTTTATAATTTTTGTGTCAGACCCTCTGATGATGACATAGTCATCGAAATGTGCATAAAGGTTTAATCTTAAGAAACTTGTTTTATTTGTTATTTTTGTGGTATTGGGGTTCTTTCCAATATTTTCATTGTAATATATTGTACCACTGTGCTCTTGATATTGTATAGAATACATTTATGTTGAAAATTTAAATTGTGTATCTATAAAATATGTGAGAAAAATTTAATAGCTATATTTATTGTTTAAAAATATCTATAATATTATGAAAATACATTATAGTATATATCTATACTTGAATTTATATTGAAAAAATACAATAAAAATGTTAACGTTTTACATTCATTTCGAAGATTGGCCTTGAACCCCCGTTACAATGTGTAGTAAGCTTGACGTGTCATCAAAGTCTGACGACATTATAAAATAAACTATTTTAAATGAATAAACACACTAAAAGACAAAATGTTATTATGTTTTGTCATTGTTTAAAGAGAAAGTAAAAAAAAAATTGTGTTTTTAGGTTATTAGAAAACTGGTTGGCAGTCAGTGTGTTAAATATTGTAATATTTAGTTTTACAGATGGTAATTAAAAGCAATATATATTAAACTACTTGCATGTATTTATATATAAGTAAAATAAAATTAATGGAAGATGTAATAAAAATGTAACCGGAGAACTAAATTGTTACAGAACTTAATTTCAATTATGTTTATTGCAGTAATAGAATTAAACTAGACCAGAGTGAAGGCATAGGTACTCCCCTCCGACAACAACGTGGTTGGGATCCTCCCCTCCTTGGCCCTCTCCCTGATGACTTCCTGCGTCTCGTTCCTTCAGAGGACAGTAAACAGGTCAGTTGTTAACCACTTGACCTCTTCAATTGTTTAATTATCTTCATTGTCACAGCTCTGCAGCTCAGTTGTAGTCTAGACATTGTGTTGTAAACAAATGTTTTTTTTTGTTTTTGCTTTTCTTGTGATTTAAATATTGTTATTTTTTTAATACAATATTATCAGCTTTACGTTTTATATTTATTGATTCTTAGAAATCAGAATGAAATATGTGTGTGGCAATCTTGATTTCATATATTGTTAAACAACATGGTAAATAGTTTGTGTATATTAGCTAAAAAAATATTTCATTTGAGGTTCATGTCTGAAATTTTGGGTAGATATATATATATTTTTAAAAGGAAACTACATCTAAGTATTTAGTATTTTTCCAGCTTATTTTCTAATTAACGGCAATTCCACAGTAGTTTTTTGTATGTTTTAATTAAAACCACTACAGTCTGATTACATTATAAGTTTTATTTAAGAATGTGAAGAATTTAAAACATTTTGTCCCTTTAATGCAATTAATTTATATAATTAAAAGTAGATTGATATTTTTCTTTATTATCAAATGTATTAAACTTTATTATTGTAGATATAAATTATGAAAAAAAAACTTAATATATTGTAAAATATAAAACAATTTTTAAAGAAGAAACAGTAGAAACCATGATACAACTAAAAAACTAAAACACAATGTGGTTGAGTTTCATTTGGAATAAAATTCGAGTACGACGAAGATGGTTACGAAGAGAAAAAAGACGATGGAAACTAGAAAATGTTGCGAAAAAAGTAAGTTTTAGTAAAACTAAAGTTTTATATTAATTGATTGTAGTACATGGAGTTATTTTCTTACTGAGTACAGTGTTGGCAGTTCGATAATTTAGAATGTCTTCAGAATAAAAAACAAATTTTTAATAAAATTATGCTTTTTAACTTTTCTGATTATAATTGAGTTACCCAGAATGTTAAACAAATATTTTAACTTTAAAAAGAGTCGTTTTGAGCACTGTTTGTGATTATATAAAAATTCATTCATTTGATGTAAGGCCTGGTGAATTGGTAAATTCACCCTTTGATTACCATTCTTGTACCACTGCGTGAGATTGCGTTACGGCCAATGGGAGCATTTCCGTATATGTACGTTCTACCAATTTTCTCAGATTAGCATTGCCGTATGTTTACGATTTGTTTTCCTATATATTGTGCTGTATTCTAGGTTAAATATTTGCAATTATCTGGAGAATAAATACTACACAGAGTACATAATCACCATTCTTTTGTTTCCACAAAGTCTATAGGTTTTCCTATGTATTTACAGATCCTTTTGTAGATTGTGCAGTATTTTATTATGAATAGGTGATTGTAAAGTGAAGAAATTATTTTGTGGTCAAAGTCGATGGTTTTTCCTACGTGTTTACAGATTGTTTTGAAGTTTGTGTGATATTTTATAATGAATAGGTACTTTACAAAAAAAAACAGATAATTTTTAGCAAAGAAATTGTCAGTAAACGTACGGTAAAGTTTGGTTAACATGAAAAAATATGTAAATAAAAAAATAATTAGAAAAAAGACAAAGTGTAATAATCTTTCAAAAATATTTGCTCCCATAGGCCATAACAGAGCAGGCACATCTTGCTAAACAAACAGTTAAGGGAGAATAGTAATTGTGTTTTTTTTATAATCTGCTAAAGACATGAAGTTTTGTGTGTAGGGTTATTTAAGTAATGCTTCAACTCATCATAATTCTTATACCTTGTAAATATCTGTGCACATTTTTGAGCAATTTCCATTAAACAAGGCGGAGAAATCATAACTCCATGTCACTGTTCTGAAGGCATACAAAATTAGTTTGAACAAAAGCGATTAGAAAATGAATCTGATGATTTATTTAGAAACGTTTTCTGGACTTGATTGTGAGATTGATCGAACATTAATTCTATTGCAGAAAATTTAAATGAGGAATTAGTGGTCTTAGTTATTTTGTGACAAATTTACATTTCCATATGTAAAATATTTGTAATTTTGAGTTTTAAATTTATGAACTTGAAATTTTTAAAGTAACAACTAACGTATATTTTGTTTTCAAGTATTTCCTCCAGAAAATGGTAGGGTGGCTGTTTCAAACATTTTGATACGAAAAACCCAGCAGTTATTTTATTAACAACTGTATTTATGCATATTTTTATACATACGAACAAAACAACCATTTTTGGAACAGTTTTTTGGGACATCTCTCTTCAAATGTGATAAACTTTTCTCATGGTTCTTGGTTGAAGGTAGAAAAATTTTATATAATTTAACAGGAACAAATTAAAAAAATGGCTATTTACAAACAAAACGTTTAAGAAACAAGAAGTAATGAAAACATTGTCTGAAACAATTTCCCTGAAATTTAATTAAGTTCAAAACAGTGAATGATTGGGATAGTGAAATTGACTAATTGCCTTAAAACACATAAACAGTTCCGAAATAAAGAAAATAAATGTAATGTAAATCAGAATAAATTACAATTATAATTAAACCAACAAACATCCTAAAAAGAGTGTGAATCGGTCCTTTGTGAAGTGTTACTTAGAAAGTTGATCCTTAATGAAGACCAAATTGCAAGTTGTTAACCTACAGAAATGCTGCACTGCACCAAGTGTTGCTGGAAAGTCTTTAGTTGAATTATTTTCATGACAGTTTCTGCTATTTTCATGTAGCAATAATAAAGTTATTAATAATTTAAACATTTTGTAAATATGAAGTTGATGTTAGACAAAACAAATAGTTTTTATTTTCAAGTGGGTGGTAGGACCTCAATGTTATTGTCTTTGGTAGTGCTATACCAAGTTAATAAAAATAATAATTATTTCAAATATTTTGTTAAAATATCAAAAATTTATTAAGTTACAGATGGAGGGAGAGTTAGAAGACGAACGAATTGCATTGTTTCTTCAGAATGAGGAGTTCATGGCAGAGTTACGATGGAATAAGGATTTTCTTTCTATGTTGGATAAAGGTATTTGTAAATGTGGTATTTTTTCTCATTCATGTCTAATGTGACATTACACTTGTAATGGTTTTTTTACATTACCGCCGAGGTCGGTAACGTTCTATCTTATTACCCCTAAACCAGTAAATAGCTCCGGGAGCAAACAGTTCTAATTGTCGCCACGAGAGACCAGCATTTATCAATGGCCGAGTTACACAGCTGAGTTCCGGGAAGCGTTTACAGTCCGGTCCCCTATCTAAAATTTTACAATTAGCAAGCTAGGAAAGAGAATCTTATAGAGAGAGTCGTAGAGAGAGAACATTCCTGGGCTTGCCATCTTCCCAAGGGACAGCCTAGGTATAGTATTTTATGATTATTTGGAATATCAACATGTAATAGAGAGTATCTACTACTTAGACATGCTCATTAATGAAACATGTAGGCTAATATAAAAAAAATTTTTGAAGTAAATTCCTACTGACGCTAAGAAAGAAGAATTTTAACATTGTTTATTTCCAGTTTATTTGTTTATTTTATTCCTTTCACTCATTTTTAACCCTATAACACTATTTATGATATTTTGTCGTAACCATGGTAACAGTTTAAAGTTGTACAATGGAGGTTTCCATGACAAACAGGATGGGAGGAAAAATTCATATATGTCTTTGAGAAATTCATTTCTTGGTGTTGGAAAGTTGGCGCAGTGCCAGAGCAAGCTAGACTTTGAACATGAAGATTTACAGTTCAAATCCGGATAGACCCCCAAATTTTTATAATTTAATTAAAAAACTTTATTAAAATCAATTGTCATCCACTATATGTTGGAAAAATTGTATTTGAACTTGATTTGATGAATAAAAACGTATACTATTAAACGATTGAAAATTTGTACACAATATATGTCAGGAGAGTGTGGGCTAATAGAAGGAATTTAATAATAGAGCCAGCAATGAGAGAAAAATATGAATCTCAATAATAATGGGATTTTGCGTTATGATAATGCTTGCCCCCACACCGCCCAGCTGACCCAAGAAAGCATTCAAAAATGGATACCACTACATCCTCATTTCAGTTCAGATTTGTCTCCTGATTCCGTTTGTTTGGTTCACTCATAAAGTGAGATAAAGAACTCTTTGAATCTGGTATAAAAAAATTCACTAATGGGAAAATTATATTAATATTGGTTGGTGGGAATTATGTCAAAAAATAACAAAAGTATTACTTTTTTAAAAATGCAGTTTTGTCCTGCATTATAATTTTTCTTTTAAATTATTGAATGGCTCTTGTATGTAACAAAATTTTTAAATTGAGTTTTGAGGTATTAACTTTTAACGATTAACTTTTAAATACCATTTTTAGATATTAACTGGTCTAATGACGTCGATGAGATGTGATAAATATTTTTATTAATTTCATCTACTCTTTTAGAAGACTTGAAATGTTATCTATCGACATTAAAATTTTAAACAATATTTTTATCACTTGCTGTTTTTGTGTTAAACATCATGAGGTTTTTCTATAATTACACTTTTGGTATTAACTTGGAAAAAAAAACGCTACTTACTGATATTTTTCAGCAGACACATTTCGCGCATTATTTAATGCTGTGAGTCACGGATAAGACTTTTGCTCAGGTGTCTTTTGTTGGTGTGAGTCTGTGGTGTATTGGCGATCTGTGGGGTGTTATTGTTTATAGAGTAGTTGTTAATTATGTGTCCACGTAGTTTTTCTGCTAAGTTAATACTAAAGTGTAATATTCTTATGACATATATTTTTCAAGCTTGAGAATTAAACAAATTTTCAACATAGTTTTAAATAGTATTTCTTGCCTACCTTTCTTGATGGCCAAGTTCACAATTTACTACAGTTATATAAGACTGTGTTCTAAATGATAGATTAACAAATAATTTATAGAAGATAATAAAGCTAATATTTTGATGTTGGTGACCTCTTTTGATACTGATAATATTGTAAATTATTATTTTAAATCCAGGAATAGATTTTCCTTTGTCATAATAAAGTGTAGTATTATTTAAATTTGGGATGGACCGATTGCGATTCTTGATTCCAGGAATCTTCGATTTAGGTGGTATCGAGGAATCGTCGATACTCGATTCTTCATTGATAAAAGTGTCGATTCCAATTCCTATTTTATTAACTATTAAAAATATGTGTATGGAGTAATATATTGGAAAAATAATTAACTACCAAATGTCTTATTTATGTATTAGTTGCTTTGAATGAATTAAACGATTAGAGGAAACCGATTTGAGAAACGAAAGTATTATTATTTATGAAGCAACAACAAAGAAGATTGTAACCATTCCTGGTCGTTTGTCATCGCTCATCTCTTGCTCTCTCTCTCTCACTAGAGCGGGTTCGACACTCTCTCTCTCTCTCTCTCTCTCTCTCTCTCTCTGTCTCTCTCCTGTATCTTGCTGCCACTGATTCAGTGGCTTATTCAAAACTACCCTATTTCTATTATTTTTTTTTACTTTTTATGTTGTTTGTTTGTTTTTAATTTTTGTTTTGTTTTGAGAGACAATGTAAATAGGCTTAGGTATTTTTCAAACTTCATAAAATAGTGTAAAGTTCACATTTTTAACTTTATAATAAGTCATTACTTTAATCTGACATGTTTCTTATGATTTTAAAAATTCCTATTGATAAATCAAGGTTGAAGGTTTTGTGTAGCCTATTACATTAAAACAGAACTTTTAAAAGGATTTGCCGTATGACCAAGATGTTAACTAAATTAATTATTAGAGACCTAGCATGTAAGCTAATATAACTTTAAAGAATCGAGAATCGAAAGGAAAATTTTAGAATCGGAATCGAAAATTGTAGGAATCGGCCCATCCATAATTTAAATTAAAAACTTATTTGGGATCATAATAATTAAGGAGGTATTTAACGAATTTGTAAATAGTGTATTTGGGCATTGACCCAATACAGCTGTGGAAGATTTTTTAAATGTATTGGGCCAGTACTACCAATAATTAAAAAAAAACTTTTTGTTCTTTTATTTCTAAAATGTCATTTTTTAAAATTTATAAATATTTCAGGTTCTATTAAAAATATTAGGAGTAGAAATAGAAAAATCATAATAATTTTATTTGAATTTGGTAAAGTAACAAAAAAATCATTTTCTACAATGTAAACAAGATAGATAAACAAGATGATTTTAATCTAGCAGAATTTCTACTCTTTTATCTTGTCCCAAAGTGTCCTAATGATTGAAGCTTAAATCTTTAATATACCTTAGACACTCCATCTGTTAAAGGCTTTATATAGTTTTTTTTATTGATGCAAAAGCTTTGTGTTTTTTTAATGTAGGACTCATATACTTTAGTGTTTCTCTCAAGAATGTATAAGAAGACAAATTTTACTGTATTTAAATAAAATAGAAGAAAGCTATAACACTCAATATTTTTAAACATAGATAAGATACAAACCGCAAAGAAATGACTCTATAAATAAAAATTTGTATAAAATGTTGATTGAATTTACTATTAGAGTTTGAGAGCTAAAACATCCAGTAAAATATTTTTATTTTTAAGGAAGGTTTCTAGTATTTGCACAACATATAATTTCTTTGAAATCACTTAATGTAAACAAAGCAATTCACAGAAACTGAATATGATTTGAAAGCAATAAAATTAGATACTGGTTATTTACTTATATGATTATACTAATTAGTTTAGATAAATTTGTAGAATAATAACAAAGTGTTCTTTAAAAGAATGATTTCAATAAAATTCATAGTATTTTATGATTGCCAATTCATAATATTTTTCATGAGAAAATTGTTTAATAACAGCACATAATTTAATTTCTTGTTAATCCAGATAATGAAAATTTGTGTATGTTGAAGACACATTGAGTTAAAACATTATTTCTTTATGTGTACACTATTTTAAAATATATACAGGAAGTGGCAAGACGACCTTGTTTTTTTGCCAAGACGACCGTTCGAGTGTTGGGGCAAGGGGTACTATCGCATTCTTAAGCCTACACCATGCCATTTCAGTAGCAATGTATCTTTGCTCTAGTGAATACCGTGCAGTTATCTTTGAAGCGCATTTAAAAAATGGCGATCCTTGAGTTGTTACGCAATGTGAAATTCGTAAACTTTTCAATGTGGGTCAATTCAATCTGCATTCCATTGTGTAACACAATTATTCTATGTAAAGAGAACAATAGGTTCAACCTTAAAATAGAAGGTCGTCCAAGGTTAGTAAGAACACCAGATAACGTTCAGTAATTGAGGCAAGGTGCACTGAATAGTCCACATTGACCTTCTCAAAAACAAGCTGCTACTCTTCAAATGTCGCATTGATACTGTTTACATATCAATATATGTTAAAGTGTATAAGTTATAATAGGTTTAAAATAGGTTCAAGTAAAAAACAGTTTTGTTTATTCTTTGAAAAATTATGAATAGTATTTATTTAAAAAAAATACGTTCATTGAATAAGTTCTCCTTTATTTAGTTTTGAAATCATGTTACAGATAGTCCTCCAGAAGAACGAATGGCCAGTTTTCCTCTTAACAGAACTACTGACGACGATGCAATTTTCAAGGAAAGACTACGTAATATGGGCAAAAGTAAGCTGTTATCATTGTTTTGTCTTATTCTCAAGTATTCACCTTTGATACTAAGAATAAAGTACAGGTTAGTTGACAAGTCGTCTAGTCACTAAGCTATCCAGCTGCCAAATCTGCTGATCAGTTAGAAGTAATTATTTGTTATATTAAAAATATGATATTCTAAAAATGATGTACCAAATTTAGTCTGAATTTTCTTTCAACTTATTACACTTTGAAATTACTTACGACCAAATATTGTATTAATATAAGTTGTGAAATTGTTAACTTACACTTGAAGGAAACGTTTTTGTCTTATGACTTCTTCAGCCTCGTATTTTTGCCGCTAGGATTGCTGCAGTTGTGCTTCTTTGGTACCAATTTTTTTAAAGTTTGAAGTGATGTGATCGAAGAGTATGTGTGATCTGTGTCATGTTTGTTTATTTAGGATTCCATTTTTATGTGGTGCTATTTTTGTATATTTCAAATTGTTCTAGTGTGCTTAATTTGTTTATGTGTGGAGGAAGCTCATGTTATTTTCCATACTATTGCATGAGTGGTTAGTGTGGATGAGGTTATTAGCTGAGGTGGATTCAATAGTAGGGTGCAGTGCGTTTATATGTTCTTTATATCTTTCGGTGAACGATCTGCCTGTTTGTCTAATATAGAACTTATTGCAGTTGGTGTATTGTAGTTTTTATATTCCTGGGTTGTTGTATGTGTTGGTGTTGTTACTAATGTTATGTAACACAGATCACACATACTCTTCGATCATATCATTTCTAACTTTCAAAAATTGGTACCGAAAAGCACAACTGCAGCAATTCTAGCAGCAAAAATGTGAGGCTGAAGAAGTCGTAAGACGAAAACGTTTCCTCCAAGTGTAAGTTAACAGTTTAACAGCTTATATTAATAGAATGTCTGGTCGCAAGTAATTTCAAAGTGTAATAAGTGATTAACAACCAGCTCGACATGGACAACAATAAGATTTTGAAATTTCTTTTTATATAATAATTTTCCTTCTATATATATATATATATATATATATATATATATATATATATATATATAATAATCATAATAATATATAAATAATAAATATATATATATATATATATATATATATATATATATATATATATATATATAAATTTCCTTCTATGGAAACTCTGTTTATATTAATGGAGCTTCACTGTGTGTTTTAAAAAATGTGACTATGAAATACGTGTAGAACTATTTTTATAAGTATAAATTAGGTCAATATTGATGTCTACTAATGACACCAATGACTTTTAGATCAATACTAATCTGAGAAATAAATTTATTCATAATAATTTATCAGTAAGTTATAAATATTCCATTTTTAGAAGATCTACGTAATACAGTAAAACCTGTCTTAGACGGACTCTGTGTTAGGCGGAATCCTGTCTTGCAACATCCCCCCCCGCCTCTTTCTCGTTGTTTTGTGTTGTGTTGGCACAATTACATATTTATTATATATTTATATATCTGCTGCTCACACCGTTTTGTGTACCGTGTTAAGATCCCTAAAATTTGTCTTGTGTTCCCGCGTAATTTACCACGCCCAAATGCAAGCCTATTCCCGTTGACTTCTACCTTAACGTTTGTATGACCTCCCCTAAGATGGTTGGCAAGTTTGTTGGATCTGTATATAGTCACACATGTCAGTAAAAAAGTCAGCTGGAAAGAAACAACATTTATATGAACACACAAAATTTTCAAAGAATCTTACCTCTTCATGAGATCTGCAGGCACAGCAAGGGGACGTGCAAAATATGATCATGTTTAAGATACCTCTTTTAAAAGGCTCCTGTGTTCTTTAAACATGATCTGCCAGTAGACATCGTCTCTGGGCTCCAATACAAAAAACCAACTAATTTTTAGAATAGCTCAATAAAATTGTTCTGAGGAGAGAACTCGTTTGAAGAAACATTATCTTCTTAATTTTATATATTTATTAATTAAAGAAATTTAATTAAAACTGTACTTTGATTTTATAATCATTATTTATCAGTTGGAAAAAACTAAAAGTTTTTATTGGTTGTTCAACACAGGATAAATTCAAATACTGTAAGTTTTTATAATGCATTTAATTACTGATTTTAAACCAAACTAATTATCTTTTCAAATAAAATACATTTAACTCTCTCAAATAATCAATTAAAAGTTCCTCATTTTTCACATATTTAAATCCTACATTTCATATATAATTCATTAATTACATTTACACATTTTTAAACAAAATTATTTCCAAATTTAACATAATAAAAAATTGTATCTTCTCATTTCAAGATTGAATTGGTAAATTCACATTTTATTATAAATAATTTTAAAATTTATATGATTCAATATATCTGGTCTTCTTGAAAATGATTGGCTTATGGCCAAAACCACTTTTCTAAATTTAATATTTACTATTCATTATTTAAACATTTTGGTTATACTAATTAATTTTATTATTTTTAAGATTTATTTAATTTTTCAACATAGAATGAAGTCATTGTTTAAGTTTAATTGGTAATTTGAATTTAAGAAATTTAACTGACTAAATTTGACGTTAATTTGTATATAATAGAGAAAATGACTTGCCAAGGATTTCCCTACCGATCCTAGAGTCCTCTCGTCTGGATTCCCTGGTCCCTGGACATCGGAAGTTGCCATCCCTGGTCAGTCGATGGAAGTCTTTCTCCATTAACGCGCCCTGGAGGATGAGTCTGGAGCCCTCGTCCATGGATGCAAGTAGACGGCGGAAACGTGGCTATTTTGGTCCCATCTGGCCTTATGGTGGTTGTCCTAGACGCTGACCAACATTACGACCGTTAGCACCTTCTATTAAAATTTTTTACAGACTGCCTTACAGGTCCTTAAGTTCCTGTATTTATTGCGGCTATGTAACCCTTCCCCTCTGCTCTAAGCTCGTCGCTATCTCCGTGCTTGTTTCTTGTACAGGCGGGTTGGACAACGTATCAGTTTCAACCTGCATAATTTCGTTATCTGTTTTAGAACACTGAAAAATGTCTATTATTTTAAAATGGCTGTAACTTTTTTGTTATTTAAGTTTTTTAAATTCTATTGTCACTATTGTTTATTATGGATTTTTCTGGTCATTTCAAAATGTCGATGATAGTTCTACGTGGCCTAGTTCTTAAGTTAGCATTTTTCGGCACTTAAAAAATTTTCACTGCACTCCCGTTTGTCAAATTTAGTTAGTTATTACAGTTTCATGCTATCATAATTTTTAATTTGTCTTAATAATACTTATTCAAAATTTTACTGACTTCTTGACTCTTTACTATGTTTATTATACCATAAATTAAAACCTTATTATTCAGATATTAAAATTGTTATTTAAACAATAGGAAATTATTAATTTCTTAATTTGAACAGTGATTCAGACCGTTACAGTCTATCGCGGAAAACTTTAAAAGTCCCGACTGTCGCCTATTTAATTTACCTGGTTAATTAACCTTCATAAGCCGGAAACTGTCTAACACAGAAGCGGAATAAGCAAAAGGATGAGTGATACGTATTTACTACGTCTTAGTTCTGCATAAGCCGGAAAATCTGATCATATACATGCTGTAAAATATAAAGTCACAATGAGTTCCATTTAGATAAAATACAGTTTATAATATATTTTTTTACCATAACAAAATTCACAGATAGGTCTGCTTAATTATAATGGATCGTATTTATTTCTGAGAACTCTGTAACAATGTTAAGGATTGCTGATATGCACAAGATAACGCAATGGTATACAAACATCCATAATTTACGATAGGCTATGTGTCAGCACTCGTTTCCTTCAAGATAACGCAATGAATGGTTTACAAACATTGATACGTATTTACTACGTCTTAGTTCTGCATAAGCCGGAAAATCTGATCATATACATGCTGTAAAATATAAAGTCACAATGAGTTCCATTTAGATAAAATACAGTTTATAATATATTTTTTTACCATAACAAAATTCACAGATAGGTCTGCTTAATTATAATGGATCGTATTTATTTCTGAGAACTCTGTAACAATGTTAAGGATTGCTGATATGCACAAGATAACGCAATGGTATACAAACATCCATAATTTACGATAGGCTATGTGTCAGCACTCGTTTCCTTCAAGATAACGCAATGAATGGTTTACAAACATCCACGACCAGACATATTGATGTCATATTGATTGACATATTGAAAGGCAAGAGACCGCTTCATTCTAAAAGGCAAAAAACATGCGCAAATAGAAGAAATTGAAGACGCACCAGTCGTAGAAAACAAAATAAAAACATTTGGCGAGGCTTTAATGAAAATTTGTGAGTTAGAAGATTTCACGGTACGTATTAACATCCCGGAAATGCATCACCATTTGTTACAACTAAAAACAATAACTGAAACACAAGCAAGTAAAAAAAGGTTAGTTTAACCTTTTAAAACAAAAGTCAATGCTAGATTTTTTCAAACCTAATTGATTTTCTTTTATTTTTACGTAAGCCTACTATGTACAGTATTTAGCCTAAATACAGTGAGAGGCAAAATATAGTTTTTAATAAATTGCATCGTTAATTTATAAATTTTGTTGACAAGTGTATAAGTGTTTTAGTTTTATAGTTTTCTATTAAAAATGTTTTGTGGAGAAGGATAAAAGGATGCTGCATTAAAAGGTAAGATTTTTATTATGTAATGTAGGTTTTTACATTTTCTGTAGTGTGCATAGTCAACACCACCTAGAAAACAAGGTTTGCGAGTTGTGACGTCACAGGGCACAGACTACGGGCTGTCATTAGGCAATCAAAATAACCGATAATACTGTTGAATGACGTTTATTTAGACGTTAAAATGTGATAGTTTTCTTGTGATTTAAATACACTTGCTTTATATGTTGAAGTGTTATCTCTGTAGGAAATAAACAGTCAGTACTTAATCGGAAATAAATAATTAAATTAAATACTGTATTAGAACAAATGTAGGCACGGTGACAATTAATTGTCCGTTATCTATGTGGTGTTGGTACAGCGCCATACAGCTGATCAGTAGAAATAATAGTCTTATAGCTAAGAATCCCCACGGCATACCCTCACCCCAACGCTAAAAATAGACTCGGCAAACGTTTCGTGATGTTACCATCATACAGTACACTACTACTGTATAAGCCGGAAACTTGTCTTAGACGGAAAAAAATGCCAGTCCCAATGGATTCCGGCTTAAACAGGTTTCACTGTAGTAGATCTTTAAAATTACAAAATAATTACTTTATTAAAAAATAATTATAAAATTTATATTTTATAGTGTCTCGTAAGAAATTTTCTCAGTTAGCACGAGTGTTCACAGGACGTAAAAAGCGACCCAGTTCAGCCAAAGGTATTCTTAATCAAGGTCCAGCTCCTTCTAGGGATAATTTATTGCTCCAAGAGGAAGATAGCGACAGCGAATATAATCATACATAGGTAATACATATTTTGGTATTTACAGTTTTTTAGCGTTACAACCAAAGGAATTTATTTTGTTACCATACATTATTTGTTTCTGAATTTGTCTTCCTTGATTTTTATTCACTGATATATTTGTTGAATATGTCCATGGAATCATTACAGACAAATGAACAACCTTACCATTCATATGTTTGTTTTCCATTTTTGTTGATCTCCATATAAATATATTTTATATGACAATATTTTCTCTCTAGCGAATTATTAATATTTTAAAAACGACATTTTATACTTATATAAGTTTATTTTTAGAACTTTGTAAAAATTTATTCATATATAAATGTTTTAAGTTATAATAGTAATATACTATTGTACTCGTCTGTGCATTATATTTGTACACAGCAATATTGAATAATCTTTCTGCTAGTTATCAAAATTCTCCAATTATCTTAGATTAAAGTGTATGTATAAAAGAGTTTTTGTTATAATACATAAACAAAATGATTTCTGTGACCTTATTTTGTTTATATTTAATGTGTTTCATTTATAATATATGAGTTTTGAATATAAATGATGATAATGAAAATAAAAATAACATTTAGGAATAAGTTACAATATTTTGTTGTTGTAGATAGTAGTTTTGTAATTTGTATGCTATCACATGGACCTTTATCCGTGAATTGTATTTTGTGATAATTATACTATATTAAATATTATTACTTGGACCAAAATAAAGAAAATTAATATGAATCACCATGAAATTGCATTCAGATATTCTTGACGTGATTTTATTTAATATTGATAGACGAAATTAATTTCAAATACTAGTAATTTTTAGTACGTATCTACTAGAAATGGTTTTTGTGTAAAACATATGTTCGACAACAAAATTCGGAAACCTTTTCTCTCTGAAACTCAGATTTTGATATAAATGACAAAAAAAATTGTCAAGTCAGGGTAGTTTTTAAAACATGTTATATTAAAATAATTGGTATAATTTGAAAATATAAATAATTTTGTTAAAAAAATTTGTTTGCTATTCACATTTTGTAGGAAGAGCTAAAAAATAAATTTGTTGACGTTACACGCATTTTCTCTTGATCTGCGTGTATGATGTTTTTATATAGTATGGACCATACTTGAAATAAATAATAACCCAATAGAATTAAACTCACTAGAAAAATACCACATTTATAAAAACACACACAACAATTTAATGAACCTACAGACCACATATACAGAAGACATACTATATAAACACATCATACACGCAGATCAAGAGAAAATGCGTGTAACGTCAACAAATACCAACATCACGGACCGACCATCTACACCAGAAAAATAATCAGTGATTCGACCATGGTCAAGTGACCGAAAGGTGCCTCATCACAACAAGGTAAAATTATTGCACTTAGTGGTGGAAAAAAATTATTTACAAGTAATAATAATAACTTCATAAAGTCAGTACAACGGAAAAATAATGGATGTGAAATATATATATATATATATATATATATATATATATATATATATATATATATATATATATAGATTTTTTGGACTAGGAGACTGACAGACTTACCTTGGTAAGAGTCCACACTGTAGTCTTGAAATAGAAACACATAAAAGCACTTAAACAATGATATATTTCAACCACACAGTGGTCTTTATCAATCGAAGAGAAAACACAAAAAGAAATATGAGAGAATGAAATAAAATAAATATAAGTTGTAATCACAGATTGTGTAGAGTAGAAATCAGATGACACCTTACACACAAAAAAAAAAAAAAAAAAAAAAAAAAAAAAGGTATAGGTATTTCCAGCTCAGCTGGCACTTGGCCTGTCTATACTAGCCTAAGTAAAACATTGTCTGCCGTTATGCGGTTTGCGTCAATTGTCCTTACAACCCTCGACAAAGGTGCTCCAGTAGAAGAAACACGAAATGCTTCAGTCTCCTCTTGTTTTTTTGAGGTGTTAAAAAGATTTGTTGTCTTCTTTACTTACTCATATAGCGTAGACGTATAGAGTTCTTGTTGATTCGTGAAATTGACCATAGAAATACTCCAGTTGCTGCGGCGGTCCACTCTCTTGCCTTCTGCCTCGGTATTGTCACACTACTCTTACACTTTTCTCTCATAAATTTATAAGCATTAGATACTATTTCCCTGCTTTAGCTAGTTAAGACTTTCCCTCTAATCCCTAACTTTAAAAACCTACAGTTACATGTTAAAACACTTTACTAAACAACCCACATTGACACTGTTCTTGCACAGCGTACGACTGGCTATGAAAGCGTCTTTAGGAATGTCCGAGATTTGTTATAGCAGCACCATCTCCTATAAGTCATCGTTTGAGATGTCAACATTGTGAGTCAGCAGAATTATTTGCAGAATGGTCTTTGCTTAACCCCCCCCCCCCCCACCTATTGGGCCGTGTCAAAGCCAAGTGCCAACTGAGATGGAAATACCTATACATATAGAATATGGTTAGAAGATGTTTTGTATACAGTAGAACCTCATTATAACAGACTGTGTTTTGAAAATAAATAACACCATCTGTCAGTCATGTAAACAGGGGCCACACAATTTCACCAGCATGAGGCAAACATGGCTGCTGAATTGAATTATGATATACATATATAAAGTTATTTTTGTTAATTGTATACAATTATTCCATCACTAAGTGCAATTAATTTTTACCTTATGTAATGAGGCACCTTTGGTCACTTGACCGTTGTCGAATCACTCAGAGTACAACGGAAAAATAATGGACATCGTGAAATATCATGATATAAATATACTATCCTTAAATTACACTATATATACTGTCCTTAAATATTTCATAACAACAGCTACAAAGAAAGTGTTAGCTAATTTCTCAGAGATGTAAAACTTATATACCTATATATTTTTAATAATTTTATTATCTTTTTTTTATCAAGCTTGTACATTTCTTTTCAATATCATTTGCATTGAACCACTTTAAGATAAATATTTCCTTTATTAATTGACTTTCATTAAAATGGAAACCCTTAGCCTCAATTAGTCTGATGTAATGAGATTCTAATATACTAATTATGCCATATGTCCTTAAAATTTTAAGGCGAAAGAGATGATGACTAAAATGCTTGTTGAACATCGTTTGATTCTATATTGAGTCTCATCTTCAGTGCTGTTGCAAATATCCTAATATTTTTTTATAGCAAATTTTCATTAATTTTTTTTTACACGAGAATCTAAAAAGTTAAATATATTTGAATATTTTTTGATTCAATTTGTTGGAACCAATCGAATAATTGCCTCTTCTACACTACTGTTGTTATGTTGAACATAACTTCATAGAGTTTTAATTACTAAAAACCACTTCCTTCGTATCAAAACATTCTTTGTGTTGAAACAGATTTAAAAGCTATATATATATTAAGTTTTCTTTATTTTTGTCAAAGAAATATTTGTTCAAAGTTAAGTTATTTTTTTGTATAACTCATTGTTATTTCTTTAGGAAATTGTTTATGTTATTCTACCGTTGATATTGTTTCTTGTTGAATTAATAAAAAATATATTAAAAAGTGGAGCTGTTTTGTAAGTATATACGACATTATGAAAGTATTATCATTAATACAATAAATAAATAATAATTTTAGACCAACTATTTCTGTAGTAGTTCATACAATTTTCTTTGTATGACTATTATAACATCAGTTGAAAACCTAAAACATTATTTGCATTTCCCTTCTTTAATAACTGATGTATATGATTATTCTGAAAGTTTCAATATTTAAAATAGTACTTGAACTATTTGGATGTCCTCTTAATATTCAACTAAATGCTCTATAAATAGATTCAGTTCTATTGCTGGAGCATTCAGTGCGGAGCCACTCAACATTAAAATTGTCAAAAGAATATTGATCATATTTTTAAATAACCAATCCAAATAACCATTCCTCTTATTGTCTCTACAGGAAACAAACGTAAGCAATCCTTTGGCCAAATAATACATAGAACTTACCATGAACAGGATTGTTTAGTTGCTGAACAAAGACATTTTGTTAACTGTATGCCACCATCGAGGATGGACTCTGTCAAATAACTTCTTTGTTGATAGATGCTACAGAGAATTTACTATGAAAGAATTATTTGGAACTGTCAGGAAAGCTGTTCCCTACTGACCATTGTTGATGTGAATAGGAAGTATCAGACAATTTTTACATAGTTTTTCTGGTACATGGATCCCATTTGGAGTACAAAAGAAAACAACAAGGATCTTTTAAAAACGATATTATATTATGTATAACACTATGCTGATAGCAAAGGCTCTCTGTTTCTTTGGTGTTGTAAAAGAGGATATCTCAATTTCCATCCATAATGCTTTAAAAGTTAAACTCTGTTACTCTTCCCAAATTTTGAACTCAGTTTAACTGAGAATATGGTAAGCCTTTACAGCAGCGTGTTATTAAATTTACAAAATATCATTAATGTATAGAAATTTAATTTAAAAAAATGTTGCTGTGTGGTCATCGGTCTGGAAGCTTATTAGTTTCTGACTGTTCCAGAATATTGAAATAAGGATAGTCCACAAGTTCTTCACTTTTCAGAGCCTGTGAAATGCAGCTTTCATATCGGGATAAAGTGAACTCTGCTCCCTTAGCCTATTTCCTATCTAATAAATTGAAAATAAAAATGGCATAGACCTCCACCACAAAACAAAAACTAAGGGGGAGTGATGTCAACCCCCTTGTACGTAACTGTTGTGAAATATTAATATTTCACCTCTCTTGTCAACCCCTTATATATGACATTTTAATACATCCGAGGAGCCACAAGCTACGGGCAGTGAGGAGCCCAGGTTGAAGGACCAGCCTCATGTTCCTCATAGCCCCAAAAACCAGCAAACAGTTTATTGTATTTGTTTCTTAGAGTGGCTTCAACAGTGAACAAAACTTTTAAAAACCAATGGGTAAAACACTGGATTGAGAAAATTACTGCCCGACAACTCTTCAAAACACAGAAAATACCAAATGGCCTTAGTGTATCCAGAAATATTGCTTTAGTGTTGGGATTTGTTGAAAGCTACCTAAATAGATGCCATCTTACTGATTCATTAATATATAAGGTACTAATGTAGGTGGATTGAAAATAACTGAATAAATTATGCTGGAAAGTGTGAAGAGAGAGACAGATGTAAAGAAAATTTGTGTAGGAGTTGTTAGTGGGAGAAATTACCATCGATAATCTTTCCTGAGTTCTGGCACACAGAGATTATTAGAGACTTCAAGAAATCCATGCTTATTAGAGACTAACTGAGAAGATAGAAGAAAATCTAGAACAAAGATCATAAACAGCATTTCTACCTTTGGTTCAATAAAACCAAATCTTTGATAGGTTAAATGATCAAATTTACTCAGATATAAATGTGTGGTTGCAATATGTGATTTATGATTTCCTTTTTTCTACAAAACATATTTTATTTCAAGTTTAATGTTTTTACAAAAAAAAATATATTTTATTTAAAGTCTTAATTGTAACACAGATCTTTAATTCTAACTCTACAGTTTGTTCTTACTAAATAAATATATACAGTCTTCTGGAAGGAACGGTTTGCATTTAAAAACAGAGTGCTTCTCACACAACTGAAGTTGTTAATGGTGCTTCTGAAAAGATAAGCAGATATTTATTATAAGCTATTTAAAAAAAGTGAACCCATTGATTTGTTAAGATTTATTTACTTACAGTACATTTTGGTTCAAAATAAATTGGTCAAATTTTAAATTGTGGTTTTTATATTGGACATTACATTCTGCAACCAGGGGAGTTCAGGCAAGTCAGGCCTAGATACAAAATTCTAGTCTTCAGGCTCCCACCCCAGCAACACATATTACCCTCAAATGACCTGTGCCCATCTCCCTCGTACCTAATCATCGGATATAATACAAATTCATTACTTCTTACTGATGTTTTCAGAAGATGGATTTCGCACTCGGTGAGTTTATTTTCAATGCTGTGACTTAGGAAAAGACTGTTCAGAGCCAAAAAAGTAGTGGTTTTTTGCTAAGTGAATTAATAAGCAAATATTAAATAAAATCCTCAAGATATGCAACGGATAAACTGCAAGTTATTAAAACATAACTAAAATTTTTTTAAATACTTTACTTTCAGAAACATTAAGAGTAGTTATGATCAGTAGCGTAGCTAAGGAGGTCACAGGAGGCACGTGTGCCCCCCCCCCCACAGACCAAATAGTTTTATCAAAAAATATTAACCTATAAAACAGCGCTAGGTTTTTAGCAAAATAAATTCCCGATGAATCAACAACTGTGCAATTTTAAGTGCCAAGAAAAGCATAAAATTTTATTTCTAGGGATAAAATGTTCAAAATTTTCTTAGGGGGATTTTGCCCTCTGACCCCATGAGTTGTGCCCCTCCAAACCATCGTCCTGGCTACGCCCCTGGTTATGATACAAGTGCCGAGAGCACTTGAATATATTTTTTTTACAATTTATGAAAATGTCGTTTTTTCAGCAAATTTGTGGATAATTTTGTTGACCTAAATTTGTTGTTCAATACTTAGAAATTGGACAGTTTTTGTTGGCTCATAGTTGTGTTTTGGCAGTTTTTTTTGCTGGTAAGAACATTAAAGGATCATTTGGCCTACGCTATAGTGACAATATACACGATGCTATCTGTTGCAAAATTAGAAGTGTTTAAGTTTGTAACTTTATATAGGAGTTTTATTAGTAAGAGTGGTTTGTAGAAATGTTTATTGTACAAAATGCTTTTACCAGGTTAGCTGGGGATGAGCCACTTGATGGTCATTCACAGACAAGCACTAGTGACTGATCATCTGCTTGTGGTACATAAAACCATGTGTGCACACATGACTTAACTTGCTCATTGCCAATCACACGATATCGCGTGATGTCAGATCTTGCCGGGTGGCCGATCACGGGATATCGCGTGGCCGTTTCTATCCAAATTCTAAGTGAATTATTATAGCGGCCACCACATAAAATTCCAATTTCCAGCTTGGCAATAAACGTGTTAAATGTAAGCTCAGCTGTTTAGATATATGGCTGGTTTGCTGATAATCATCTAATTTATTACTTTTGATCTGTTATCTTAGTTCCTGGCCTTTAAAACAGAAGATCAAACTCCTTATAAAGTAAGGATCTTATAAAATAAGATATACTGGGAGCTTCTGCAACGCTATTAGTGGCAATAGCAAGAAAAACGTGTTGTAATTTTTTCTTAATAATGAAAACGGCCTGAAACAATTTGCTTAACTGCGATACTTGAGGCAAGGTGTGACTCATCACTGTTGCAGTGAAAATGTCAAATACTTCTCCTGATATATCTAAATTAATTTACTATGTATAATAGGAATTTTAAAAGGAATTTTTAGACTAGGTAGGAGACTGACAGACTTACCTAATGGCAATAGTCCAAGACTGCAATCTCTTGGAAATAAATAAATAGACACATACAAAAACTTAACACACTATTGAAATATTTCGATCAAAAATTATCTTTATCAATCAAAAAAGAGAAAAAGAAAAGACTGAAGTGAACCACAGATGTGTATAAATATCCAAATGTCACAAATTCACAGATTTATAGTTTATGATATAGTGCTGTATGTGAATTTGTATAAATATTGATTATTTGAAACTAGATATTAAAAGTCTGTTAGAAGGAAGGTAAATGGAGCTGTTGAAAAGGTAGAGGGGTTGCAATGTAAATTTTGCACGGCACAGTACATAGGCCTTACCACGGATGGTCTGAGCATCAGAATGAATGGCCACAGAAAATATTTGCAAGCATTTTCAGCAAGGAAGATTATGGCGACGGTTTTTTGGGACAGGCAAAGTGGTGCAATAATAAACTCTTAGCGGTACTGTGAAACTTTGCGCAACCTCAGGAGAGCAGTTCAAAACAAGCGCCGAGGGAAATTGACGTCGAAAATTTTGTTTGTGCATGACAACGCCCGACCTCACACAGTAAATAGCACCAAAGAACTCCTTGAGTCATTCAAATGGGCAGTTTTTCGACATCCGGCCTATAGTCCTGATCTTGCACCAAGCGATTTTCACTTGTTTTCAAGAATGAAGACCTGGCTAGCAACACAGCGCTATCACGACGACCGGAGCTCAAGGCGCGTGTCACTGAGTGGCTGACATCGCAGGCGGCAGAATTCTATGATGAAGGAATTTCAAAGCTTGTCCACCGCTACGATAAATATCTCAATTTGTTTGGCGACTACGTAGAAAAGTAGTATTTTAGTTGCTCTTTCAGATGTATATAATAAACTATTTTATTATCTTGTATAGGTTTGTTAGTGTTGATAACAACAAAACATGAAAATGTGACCAAAAATTATCTAAGAGTGGAGTGAGAAATTTAGACTAATCAGGTAGATATAAAACATTTATAGCAGCATTTTGCTTGTAAAATTTCTCGTTTACAATAAGATTAAAAGTATCCTCACCTTTAGGTTTCATTGTATTTTCTCAGTTGGTAAACAAATGCTGTTAATAGCAGCTATTTTAAAGGCTTTGATGAACTATAACATACCAATAGTGGTATTGTTTTGCTAATGATGGATTAAAATGTTTTTGCCAGAATAGCTTTTATGATGAATTCTTTTCAAGGGCTACAAAAAGAAGTTGTAGATCTTGTTTTAACTACAGGTCATCAATATCTGTCAGGGCGCAACTACATTTTTAGGTGAAAGAAAAACGGTACTTACGTATCACACGGAGGCCACTATTGTAGAGGGATTTTTCTTAACGGGCTCCAAAAATAACTACATAAAACATGTTCTAAGCCCATGCATAACAATCTTTTTTACACTGTAACATGTTGAAAATTTTTTGTTACAATTCAGCATGTTGCATAGATATTTATTTTAGTTAATGTAAAATCGGCCTTGTTTAAAAGAAATGTTTGTTTCTGAAAATGTTTCATGACAACACTAGTAAAATGGACGCCATGTTAGATAAGGTAAACCAATGAAAGGCTTTTTAAATCGTAAGATACTATTGTTAAAGAAAACAATTGACCCTGAGAGTCTCGGCAAGGTATAAAGAATAGTAAAGGTAGTTAAATTTTTCTTAAATAAAATAAATCACACACCCATTTTTAAATTATTGAGGAATTACAACACGAAAGGTTATTTTTTATCAAATAAAAGTTGGGTAAAAAATTCCTTGCAGAGTAGTAAGAAGTACTAAGTCCAAGTGTCACTGTGCACCCTACTATGTATATGTATATTTAAATATACCTATAAAGAGTCCAGTCAGATTAGATTTGGTTGTAATTTTATAAATTACTATATATCTATAATAAAATATACATATAAAGGGTCCAGTCAGGATAGATTTGGTTGTAATTTTATACATTACCTAGTTAGATGTCTACTTCTGCGGAGTATTGTTTTTTCCCAGGTGTCGTCACATGATCTCTATTCTTGCCTTACATTTGTTTCGTTAACACGTGGAGTGTGGCAATGTTTTATAGCTGCGCATCGAAATTGATGAAAAATATTATTGATTACTTGCATTGAAAATGTTGTTGATGGACCCAATATGTCATCTGAAGTTGCCTAGGCATTAATTTTCGTCAGTTTTGGTGACGTCATTTCCTGTACGTACTTTACCGGTGGTGCAGGGTCTCATATCTCAAGTGATGGCTGTCGACTGTCTAACTGTTGGGTTTCTCTCCCAATACTCTCTGGATACCGACAAACCTTTTTTTCAGTCAAGTGTCGACCACCATATTGGAGACCTCATCGTCATCGTCGGAGCTGTCAGAGCTATCCTTGGAGCCATTTTCGTTGTCAGAGTAGACATTCTTCTGATTTCAATATAGGTATATAAAATTATCTTTTTGTGGCAGTGACAAAACTAGTTATCAATATAGCTTCAGGACATGTTTTGGATTCATTTTATATGGATTGCATTGGGGGTGGGCAATGTGCATTTTTACCATATGCAAATCACATTTGTACAATAGTGGACTCCATATAATACGTAAGTACCGAAAACAAGCATCAGGAAAGGAAAGAAATTGAAAGTAAATTGTAAAATAATCAATTAGAATGATACAGTATTAAAAGTCAAGAAAAAAATATTTAAATAAAAATTGTTAAAAAAAATATTATGCTATGTATGATGAAATTTAAAAAAGATTGACTTGAAATTTTTGTGTTTTAAGATTCTAAGAAGGCTTTTTGAAGCATTATTTGTCTTGGTTTTTGTTGTCCATGATGATTAGTGGAATTTTTACAATTGAACTTCATAATTACCGAGTCGCTGAATTTAAGTAAATTTATGAAAAATGTTATCAAATATAATGATTTTAATTGCAATAAGCGATCGTCATCACTGTTAATTCCATTCTTCACCAAATATATCGAGGTAATGTGTACAATACTATTCGATTACTAAATTTTAAACTTTGTGAAAACACAGCTATATATTTCTGTGTGTGTGTGTGTATATGAAAATAATTCCCAAGAAGTCTAAACCTGGGAATTAAACATAATTTAAAGCTAAAATACTTATAACAGACAAGCTTATATTCTTGCTAATAATATTGGAACCTATTTTTACAAGGTCACTGTTGTTAAACACTAAAACATTTACTATTGATTAGAATAAGTATTTAAAGATCTAGTGAGAAATAAAATTAGGAAATTAGATTGTTTTAAATGTGAAACAAAATGCAAAATAGATATATAAAAATTACCTGATTTAGTAGGTGGCTGATTCCATGGTTGAATTTGAGTGGAACCAAAAAAAATAAAAATTAAGTTTCCGATGAAGAATATCAAAGCAGACAAATAGAAAACTATATGCCATTCATAGACGTTTCTCTGAAAGAAATGTAATTATAACAATTATAGATACAGTATATAATTTTGATAATTTCCTACTTTTCCGCTGGTAAATATATTATTATTTAGAGTATCATAATTACCTGCCATTCCCAGCATCATCACACTCCCTGTTGATGCGTTTCGGAGGACTTCCATCTGTCAGAACTTTTTATGAAAAGTTTTGACTGATGGAAGTCTTCCGAAACGCGTCAACAGGGAGTGGTGACGATGCTGGGAATGACAAGTAATTATGATACTCTAAATAAGTACAGTATATAAAAATGATAACTTAAAGCATGCAATATATTTATAATTTTAATCAAACCAATTGAGGATATTCCAATTGCATTTGAATAATACAAATTAAAAAATAATTCTTGAATTAAATATCCTTGTTTGTTATACAAGAAAACATATTTTATATTTATGTAAATTTTAATATATTAAATTATTTATAGTAGACAGAGTTTATTAAATAATTCTGACTACATGAGGTCCAAGTTAGAAATGTTACACTTTTCTTAAAACGTTTGTCCTCATACATCATATGTTGTAAGTGCAAGTAAAAAGATAGTTTCTCAAATTCAAGATGAAAACAAATAGGCCTATTCTAAGCTAATGATTTTTCTGGTCTTGAGGATTGATTTTTTTACTGACTAAGTACAGTAGAGTCTCGATAATTCGAGGTTAATGGGACCGAGATCCCCTCGGATTACAGAAAACTTGAATTACACGGAAATAAGTTCCTGTGCATTAAAAAGAATAAGACTTCTAATGAACCCTAATACAGTAAAACCCCTCATATCCAGATCAATGTGGAGACATCTGATCCAGATTTATTAATAATGGGAATAAAGACCATTCCAGCTAATCATGAGTGACATTGTTTCATCGATTTGTTTGCTTCAAGAGAGTTTATTTTCTGATGTCACGCACTAGACATTGGTGCTTTTCGAGGGATATTTGTCAATTGACGAAACACAGCTTTAAAAAAAAAGATATTTATGGCCCGATGATCTTCTGTTAGACATCTAAACATAACTGATAAGAACATTCAAACAACTGATGAAGTAGGGTATTACACCAATAAGTAGAAAACTAGTGAACTGAATGATACAACAAAATGAGGAGGAAGAAAAATACCGTATTGATATAAACATTTCTTGGATGCCTGACTTATTTCCTTTCAAATAAATAAAATAGGCGCAAATAGAAAAAGGCTTGAATTTAACGGAAGCTCTTAAAATCGGGACTCGGATTTTCAAGACTCTACTGTATTTCTTTTCAATAATGAAAATTAAAGAATCTGTCTATTTTAATAAGAGTAGAATTTTACTTAACGGTGTTAAAATCTATATTTATACTTTAATATGTCCTGTTTAAACATCTTTAAAATACAAAATAAATAAAATGACTCACAGCGTCAGACAAGATGTAGCCAGCCGTCATAGGCGCTAAAAACGAGCCTACATTAGCTATTCCATTGGTAATCCCCATCAGCACACTAGCCAAGTTAGGCGCCAGGTCCAGGTGGTTGGTTAAGTAACCCATGTAAATGGTGCAGTTTGTTGTGATGGTGATTGTTAACAAGATATTGGCAGCGACAGCGTTGTTGTCTACCATAGCGAGCCCTACAAGTCCGGCAGCAGCTCCCCAGTAAGCTGTATTCGACAAGATTTACAGTAACATGTTTTTAAAATAACATCAGATGTAATTACTCTTGTGGTATTAACTTGGGGAAAAACACTACTAACTGATATTTTTCTGCAGACCTGTTTTGCACTGAGTTAACCCATTGTCCAATTCTGTGAGTCACGGATAAGACTCTTGATCAGATGTAATATGTTGGTGTAAGTCTGTGGTGTATGGGTGTTCTGTGGTGTGTTATTGTTCATTAGTAGTTGTTAATTAGGTGTTCAAATATGGTATTTGATTGTGAGTGTGTTTTGTCATTTAGAATATGTTGTGTATAATATTTGTGGTGTTTATATATCTCGTAGTTTTCTGTTATGTTTATTTTGTTGCTTTTTTTTATGTAGTGTAGGATTATCAGATTGGTATCTATATTGGGGTCTAATCTAAAAATCCTTCACTACATAAAAAAAGCAAAAAACTAAACACAATAAAAAATTTCTAAGTATAGAAACACCACAAATACTATCTAGAACACAGTGTAAACAACAAAACATACTCACAATCAAATGCCATTTTTGGACACATAATAACCAAGTACTCTATGAACAATAACACACCACAGAACACCAATACACCACAGACTCACACCAACAAAACACACCTGAGCAACAGTCTTGTCCTTGACTCACAACATTGAACAATGTGCTGACCTAGTGCGAAACGCGCCTGCTGAAAAATATCAGAAGTAGTGGTTTTTTTGCCAAGTTGATACCATAAGTGTAATTATAGAAAATCCTCAAAATATACAACACATAAATTGTGTTATAAAATAGAAAAAAATAAAGTATGAATAATGAATTGCAAAATTATATCATTTGAATAAATGTACACCCAGGTTGAAGGAAACTTGAAAAAGAGGTACATCCAAACTGATTTTTAAAATTTTTTCATGTTTAAAAATAGATTCTAAACAAGGAAAAAGTTACTTGACTAAAGCTAACTAATTATTGTCATAAAAATTTACTTCATAAACTCATCCCTTAATTGAGTAACCCTTCAGGAGTTTCCCACTTTATTATATTAAACTACTTACAAAATATCAAAGTAGGAAGGGTTTAGTTATAAAATAAGGGAAAATAGGGTTTGTAGCATAAAATGAACAAAACTGAAATGAGTTAGTCGGCTTCTGTTTAGTGTCAACTCACATCGGTTATAATAAAGAAAGTTATAGACATTTATATATTTTTTAAATGTATTGTGTGTTTTGTTGAAGACGTCTTTTACTTAACTTTTTTGGAAGCAGCAAAAAAGTGTCTTGAAATAGGTTTTGATGTGTAAAAAGAAAAATATTCTTCCATAACTTAACCAGTTACTGAGCTGAGTGTCAAGAGTTAGGAATCTTAGAGGCCTATTATTTAATATTATTTGATTCCATTTCCAACGAGCTTTTATAGCAGAACTCCATTACACTAATGAATAGGATCCGGGCACGATCAGATATTGGATTTTTCTCAAAAAAGCTCAATTTTAATTAATTACAGAATGCATGTTGCAAATGGGAGAAAAATTTACAATAGAGTCTCGAAATTCTGAGTCCCGATAATTCGAGGTTCTGTTAAATTCGAGCCTATTTATGTTTGACTCTATTTTATTCATTTGAAAGGAAATGAATTGAACTTCTAAAAACTGTTTATAGCTATATGGTATGCGAAAGGAAAGAGTCAGGCTTCCAAGATATGTTCATATCAGGACGGTACGTAAAGGAAATGAGCCGGGCTTCCAAGAGATGTTCATATCAGTACGGTATGCAAAGGAAATGAGTCGTTCTTTCAATATATGTTTATATTAATACTGTATGCAAAGGAATTAATTCTTGCTTTCAACAAATGTCCATATAAAGTTCTATAAACTGATTTCGTCCATTTTTGATTATAATAAAGGTATTTGGGCTCATTAAAACACCTATTTTTTCTAATGCACAGGAACGTATTTCCGTGCAACCCGAGTTTACGGTAATCCGAGGGGTGTCTGTCCCATCTACGTTGAATAATTGAGACTTTACTGTATATTTTTTTATAAGTTTCTGAACTAAGATCTTGGATGTTTCACTAAGAATCAACCGAGATTAGGTTTCTAAAGATTAATGATGTAAAACCAATTTGAAAATGGAATCTTCATTGATTTACTTAATGAACTTTCATCTACATTTTCAAGCACTGACATGAAGTTTAAAAGTGTAAGCCTGCTCCTTTTAATCTCTGAAATCCTTGATTGTTCAACACCGTACATCTCAGCCAACTGTTTACCTGTGACTCCTTTGTCTGATTGACCACTAATGGTCAATTTGACCATTGTCTGGTTAGTTCATCTGCTAAAGATTAGACAACTTGTATTCTTTTAGAAGCCTTGACGAACAACGAAACACACCCGCAAACAAAATAACAGACTGTTGTGAAAGAATATATTAAGACACAGAGACTGACTAATAAAAACGAATAGAACCAGTTTGGCCAGGCCGGCGACAAACAACAGTTAACTACTATATTTTACTGATACGGTGACTCAGCCACCAAATAATGTTTGCACAGTGCCTACTCTAGCTTTTCTGAGAAAACGCTAATAACACATGTAGACAGAATCATTGTTTGGAAATTGCATTGTGTTTCTGTCTTAATTTTTTTTCTAAAAATCTGAAAGCAATTCGGGTGGTTGGAGTTCGGATAATTGGAGTTATACTGTAGAGTAATCTCAAACACTTAGACACATATTAATATGTGACACTTGCTTAGTAGCACTTAAAGATTAGTAACATTTACTTTTTTGTTTAATGAGGATATCTGTTCCAGCTGTATCTAATACCAACTCAGAGTATAAGTTTTAGCTCTTGGTCGTTTTAGGTTGGGGGTGGGGATAGGGAAAGGTTTGAGGTTGATTAGGTGATTTTTGAGGATGTTTTTGAGGTTATGATGCAAAAAAGTTTAAAACCGCCCTAATCTTAACAACCAAGAGGCGTGTTACAGCCTGAGTACAATTCTACTCTATTTTTTTCATTCTAATCTAAATTCACTCTATTCTGTCAAAAAATTATAAAAAATATTGTCAGTGTATGTAAATTATTTACAGTTATAAGTTTGTTTAAGTACTTGTATTTTTCATGAAATTTATTAAAGGCTGACTTATAAAAGTGGACTTTTTAGTTTCTTCTCTCTTTATAATATGCTCTGAAAGTTTTTCTTTAAACTTCTCCTACGTCATTACAAAAACTATGTTCTCCTTTATTCTTCATCACTTATTTTTTTAAATTTATTTGATAGTCAATTTTTGCCAAGCTATAGTCAGACATATTGGTTGAGCTTTTTAAAATCATCACTTCACCTCATCCGTGGCCTTGCTCTTATGCTTTTGTTCTGCCATTGTCTCCAATGTATTTCACTTATTCATGAGTTGTATGTTTGTCAAATATTGTTACCATTAAGCTTCCATAACTTCTCTGACTCTCTTGTATTTTTTATTGATGTTCATACATTCTTCATTTTATATTTAAATTTATGTCTAGAATACTTTTCTCTACCACACCTTGTGATTTTATCACTTTCTTCATGTTTAAACTTGTTGATGTCCACCTTAAATGTTCATTTATACTTTGTTTAAGAGTCTTGTTTTAAGATGCTGTGAATAGCTTCTTGACATGTAGCTTAACTTGCTAAACACTCTCTAAGCAAGTCTTTTTTGATTATTTACTTGTGCAGTTTGTGTCTACTTATTAAGCTTAATTATTTGACCAAGATATAGGCTAGTTATTAACAGAAGTTTAAGTATATAAGAGAAATAAACTTACGTCTTCGTACAGGCATCCAGCTTCAGGTGTAGCCGATAGCCCGATGTCCATGGTATATGATTCAAGAGCCCAGTATTGTTTATTCTTTAGTATTTCCTGCCAAGCGAATACTTGTGTTCGTAGAATATCCCTTGAAGGAATCGGGTAGTGACAATTCAGTAATATGTGATCTAAGCTCTCCTCCTTGTTGTTTTCACAAAGTTGGCATTGCGGCGAATCCGTAAGGCAAAAACGGAACAAATATTTTCGAGTCACAATGTGACCTGTACATGCTCTAGCTGTGAAAGTAGCAATCAGACTTGGTGTAGATCTGTATATGTCATTCTTAGGAGGCTTTGGTTTTATTTGGTACAGGTTACAAACTGTAGTCCCGACTTCCAAATATATGTCCACTGTCGTCTGAAATATCTACCTTCTGAGCACTTCAGTTGCAGTAAGTAGAATCTGTTTTGGTCAGCTGGAAACATTGAACAGAATTCCTGGCAATTTCGTCTGCTATTTCGTTACCAATTACACCACAATGTGATGGCACCCACTGCAAAGTTATAGTTTTACCTTCTGAGTGAAGATATAGAAACTGTTTTCTGATTTCATCAATTATGAAGATGTATGCACTCGTCTTGGATCTGGATAAAACTTTCAAGGCTGATTTAGAATTTCTCATACAACGGTGGTATTTGTTCTGTTTAGTTATGTGGAATCAATCATTCTAGAGAGATTGTTCATTTGGTAGGTTAATGAAGTTTTAATGTTACACCTTCGAGTATCAAAGTTTTACAATGGGTGTTTGATTGTCAGAGTTTTGATTTTTGAAATTTATTTCACATTTGCTTCCAATGAAATACTTACTTACTTTATCCAACGCCTACCCTTGGTAACTCGACCATTTGGCATCGTGCAGACCAGTAGAGCTTGGAGAGTCTGGTTTTTGGGTCGCTATTGTATGCTTCGAGCTGTGGGCAGGCAGGAAGGTGGTCTCCATCCATCTTTCCTGTTTGGCACAAGGGGCACCGATCCGTGTCTGCTAGCCCAATGCGATGAAGGTGCTCCTGAAGGTAGTCGTGTCCCGTGGTTAGACGGAACAGCGCAACACTGATAGGTCGAGGCAGGTTTTTTGGAATGGGGTTGGTGCAAAGTTCTTGCCATCTCTTTCCAACAGCCAGGTTTTCTTGTGATGTTTTCAAGTACGTCTTAGCTGCTGCGTGGATCCTGGTGTAAGCAGAGCCCAGTGATATTTTGATTTGTGGCTGTGGTAGACGGCACCCACTCTTGGCGAGGTTGTCAGCTTTTTCGTTCCCTGTTGTGCCAACGTGGCTGGGAATCCACTGGAGCGCAATTCTGAAGCCTGCCTCTTGGCATAGTTGCATTTTTTCTCTGCACGACACTGTCAAGGTGCAGTCAGTTGGTGTGTTAGAGGAAACTGCCAAAATCGCTGATTGTGAATCAATCAGGAATACAACCTGCCGCGGCGAAAGTCGCATGACGCATGATGCTGCTTCTCCTATGGCCACAACCTCACCATCAAAATTGCTGCAGCAGAGGCCAACAGCTACCGAGCCCTGAAATAATTTTGAAAAATATCCTGCTCCAGTTTCTCCACTTGAAGGGTTTGAAGATCCATCTGTGTAAATATGAAGCCAGTCACTTTCAGGGAATCGTTCGTTGATGGTCATTAATGTTGCTTTCCTGAGTTCAATATCCATAGTCTGTGACTTTGGTTTCACCTGGTCAACAAGGTTTAGAAAAACTGGAGGTAGGTTGTCAAAGACTCGATTGTGTTGATTTAATGGGGCAGCTTCTGCATGAAGGAAAAGGTTATATTTTTGTTCCAGCTGTAGAGCTTTGATTACTGGAGTAATCTGAGTTCTGAGGCGGGAAGTGGCAGCTTTATATGTTTCCCAAAACTTTCTATTTGTTCTTTTATTTTTTCCCCAGAATTTTAGGAGACACTTGTCTCTTCTGACTTCCAAGGGTTCCAGTCTTGTTTGGATTTCCATAGCTAGTATTGGAGTCGATTTAGCTCCTCCAGTTATGAGCCTCATGTTATTATTTTGAACCTTGTCTAGCTTCTTTAGGCAATTTGAGCTGGCCAGGTTGAGCATCTCTCCTCCATACTCCATTGTTCGTCGTACATAGGTCTGGTACGTTGAACTTAGGACATCCTGGGTAGCACCCCATGTAGTTGCTGTTAATCTCTTCAGCAGTTTGCTTCTGTTGGTAGCTTTTTCGGCTGTTGCCTCAATATGATTTGCAAAGTTTAGCTTCCTGTCTAACGTGATGCCAAGATATCGTGGAGTATCTTCATGGTTTAAAGTTTTGTTGTTTAACTTGATCCTCAGTTTTGGCGGCTTAGTTGAAAGGGTGAATAGAGTGAAAACAGTCTTTTTCTCACTAACTACCATTTGGTTGTAGTTGGCCCAGTCAGCAACTCTACTAAGGGTTCGATTTATAGTTTCTTCCAGGTTTGAAGGAGTCCCGCTTGAAGCCCAAAAGACAAGGTCTTTTGCCTGGTACTTCTTTTACTATTTTTAAGAGGTCGTTTATCATAATATTGAAAAGGATACAGCTGAGTACTGCTCCCTGCGGTAGGCCGTTGCGTTGCTGTTTAAATGACTAAATTGTGTCTCGGAAACGGACTCGAACATGCCTCTGTGCCAGAAAGGACTTCACCCATCCTAAGAGTTTTCCAGTTACTCCTAATTTTTGGAGTTTGTGCAACAGAAGCTTCCTCCATACTCTGTCATAGGCTTCCTTGAAGTCTACAAAGACTGCCACAGTCGACATTTTTCTATGAAAGCCATCCTTCACTGCTTGAACGAGCTTCACAACTTGGTCCATAGTGCCACGGTGTTTCCTAAAGGCAGCTTGCTCATCTGACAGGGCACCGGTCCTCTCTAGAAAGGGACTCAGACGATTGACAATCATTCGCTCGGCTAGCTTGCAGCAGCAGCTCGTGAGAGAAATGGGTCTGTAGCTTTTTACTTCGCATGGAGGCTTTCCTTTTTTAAGGATAGGAATGATTTCCGCTTTGTGCCACAGGTCAGGGATGAATTTATTCAGAGTTAGGTTCATAAGCTTCAATAGAGTTTTCTGGGCGGATGTCCCAAGATGTAACAGGAACTCTGGGAATATGGAGTCTGGTCCAGCTGATTTTCCTGGCTTTAGAGTATATAAAGCTACCTTTAGTTCTGCAAGGGAGAAGTTTCCGTTCATGACCTGATTTTCCTCCTCTGATAGACATGTAGTGTGTCGATACTTTAGGAATTCATTTTTCTGGAGCTTAGGAATCTTTAATTTTCCAACGTTGGTGTAGTGTTGGCAGAAAGCGTTTGATACCTTTTTGGGGTCATGGATGTGTTTGCCGTGGTATACTATAGGTTCTGCAGACGCAGTTACTTGTTGATTGTTTAGACTTGACAGGAAATGATGTGCTTTTATTCCATCTTTTTTATAGTCCAACCGGTTGACAAAGGTTCTGTATGCTTGTCGCTTGCTTTGTTTAATTTCCCGTTGGAGGGCCAATGAAATAAACAACAGCAGAAAAATAAAAATCATTGAAGATAGAAGTTGGAATATTAAAAAAAAAAATAGAAACTCATATTCACAGCCAGTGTATGAACAATAAATAAATAAATAAATAAATATTAGAATCTTCCTAAAGAGTACAGTAGTTGTGGAAGTGTATCAACCAAGAATAAAAATGATAGTAAATTTTTAAAAAAATTAATTTACACATCAAAATAAAAAAGTGTAAAACGATAAAATGATAGTTAATGTGGGGACATAAATGAAAGAACAAGTAAAAAGTTTAATGGTGAAACAGTTGTAAAACTGGAAGAGTTCTAAATGACCAAATCAACTATCCAACAACTATAACCTCGAGTTTACCAATGGTTTTGTTAGTCATAAGGTGATATAAAAATATACCTATAATAATATACTATAATTTCTTATAAAAATTGTTAAAAATAACAGGATAGTTAAAATAATAGACATAAAGGAAAAAAAGGCAGAGATTGGGGTGGATCATGATGGCTGGTTTCATTTATGTATTTGTTTATTTCCATTTTATAGGTTATTACTTTAATATTTTTCAGAAAAGTGAGGATATGGTAGTCAGAGAAAACTACATCATCTACAAGATAAGGAAATAAAAAGAACAATAAGAGTATAAGAACTATGAAAGACAACAAAAGGTAATAGAATTTGTGTTGACATAATAGAAGAAGTAAATGAACATATTAAGAACATCGCCAACCAGGGCTTGGAAGAAATGTTGCCTGGAAACAATAACCAAAGCCATATTATTGAAGGAGCTTGACTCGTTAAGTAGGAAAAGAATTTTATAAAATCAGAGGATGTCCTGTTAAAGTATAAGTACAAAATCGTAAAATAAAAATCAGATGATACACTTAGACAATACCTTTGAGAAAATCTTGTAATATATAGAGCAGTACTGTGATGAAACAAAAGGACACAAACTATTCGATTGAAAATACAGATATCGAGAAAATGCAAATTGAAAAGAATGGAAATTTATTATAAAAATCTCTTATCGAAAACAGTAGGATCAAAATCAGAACAGCTGATGGGGTGGAAAACAGAGGGGAATATCTGTTTATATATAATAGTCTCGATGAGTAGATTTGGACAGGACCGAGGCCCGCTCGGATTACCGAAAACTTGGATTGCACGGAAATACGTTCCTGTGGATTAGAAAAAATAGGATTTTTAAAGAACCCCCATAATGTAGGTAATTAAAAATGCAGTAAATAAGTTTATAGAATTTTATATTAACATTTCTAAAGCCTGATTCATTTCCTTAGCATACCATATTAATATAAAAATTTCTTGGAAGCCCGGCTCATTTTATTAGCATACCATATGGCTATAAATATTTCAATAAACGGAAGCTCGAAATATCGGGACTCGGATTATCAAGACTCTACTGTATACATATATATATATATATATATATATATATATATATATATATATATATATATATATATAATTAATAAATAATTAAATTATTATTATATAAATTAAACATGAAAATTAAAAAAAATAAATTTATTGTTGGGAAATGAAAGTTATTTGAACAATTACTTTAAAACTATTGGTAATAAAATACAAAGTGTTTTGTAAAAGAAACAGTTTTGTTTATATTAGCTAACACAATCGAAAAACACAAAAAATTTAAAATCAGTTTGAAAAGACCTGAAATAAGATAAATGTATATATTTTATTTAGTCACATTCACAAAAGACTTACCAATCGAGTTCCAAATCTTTCTGGCAGCGTTTAAAGACAGGAGTTTCTTCTTGTTGATACAATCTGCAAATCGAGAAACCAGTATTGAGCAGATCCATGTACTGGCATAAGGCAGTGCAGATAATAAGCCATTCTATTAACAAAATGTTTTAACTGAAAATAAATAACGTTGTGTTTGTACTCGAAATGGTTCGGTTATGTTCGATGGAAACAGTACTGGAGCAAAGAAATTACAAAGTATAAATATGTGATGCAAGGTTGTCATAACTGGCAAAAGAAATAGAAATTTATCATACACAATTGAACAATTAATAAATATTTACATTAAAACATTTGGAAAATAATAAACATTTGGATGTCTTCTTATGTTTTATTAGATCTAAAAGCTTTTATATTTTGAGAAGAATTGTAAGCTAATTTTAACTCAAAATAAATCTTTGTTTAAATGACTACTGTATTGATTTTTTTACATGAATTTTTTGTTGTACCTGTTTTATATCAAAGTTGAGAACAGATGCCATGTACTGGGGGATCATTGTGAGAAGAGTCCAAAAGCCCCAGCTGTGGCAGAAGTGCGTAATTATCAGCGCCCACATTGGGACAGATGTGAAAATAGCTTTCCATGGTGTTGGCATTCCCTGAAAAAATATTTGAGATATAGGTACCATATATAAACATCAATATACATAGGAATGAATACCAGAAGTATTGTAAAATCATCATAGACAGAGAGGGATTGGGTTCCTTAGCTTCAAAAGTTTTTTTATCTTGAAAATAACTTGCTCAAGCAAAAATAATCTTATAAAAATCATCTGCTGTTAAATTAAAACTGTTGACGGTTAGTTTTATTTCATTTTTGGAATTCAAAATTTCTTAAACATTAGTTGATATCTTAAAAATATTTAAAATATTGTTTCACTTCTAGTGAAAAATTGCATTGTTGAAGTTGTACAAGTAAAGCTCAGAGTAATGTCAAAGAGAAAAAGTATAAATATGTTAAGGAAATGGTTCATGACAAGTTCCTGAAATTTTTTTAAAAAAATGCAGCTATCAGATACTGTACCAATAATTTTGGCAGCAAGAGAAAGCAGTTTTTCAGGTATGAGAAGAGATAAAATTTACTTCAAATCTCCAGAACGTACAAGATAGATTTTCTAATTCCACATTATTGTACATTGAAAGTAAATTTTATAAAAGAAAATTAGCAATCATGACATTTTTATCAATTTCTATACTAACATATAAAAATCTAATGGTGTCTGTCTGTGCATATGTAAAAATTACTTTACCCATTGAGCTGAAATTTTACATATACATTCTTAGAGCCCCTGGTTAACACATAGGCCTATTTTTATTTAGAAATTCCGACAAGGAACAGCCCCACAGGCCTTGAAAATCCCCATAACACTCAAATTTCTATACTCCATTTAATACTTAACTTGATTTAATCAGCTGATAATTACCTGTAACAATCACTTTTAAACACATTTAAACAGCTGATAGTAATTGATTGTTATTCATCTTTCTAGATTAGTTTACTTTACATATGTTATGTTACAAGCAGACATTTTACCTTTCCTTGGTTTTCAAGACAATAATCAGTAAGTTTATAGTTTTATATATTTATTTGGAACTAATCTATACTATTGCATAAAAATCTAATGTTGTCTGTCTGTGTGTGTATTACCTAATCACGTAGAAACTACTGGACCCATTGAGTTGAAATTTGGTATTTATTTCCCGTTCCCACGTGTTCGATTTTAGCGAAAAAAATTATACCGGGTGAAGAAGAAAGTCATCAGAAATACAAAAAAAATATAAAAACGCCCAAAAAGTTTACAGTTTTGAAAAAATGTAATACCCTCAAACGTGCTGCTAATAGTGCCGGTAAAAATGTACATTGCCCACCCCCAATACAATGCATAAAAAATTAATAAAAAACATGTCCTGAACATACATTGACAATTATTGTATGTTATTGCCACAGAAGGTTAGTTTTATATACCTATGAAGTATCCAGTCAGGATAGATTTGGTTGTAATTTGAATTAAAAAAAAAAAATATAGACCACTTTATTAACTAGCAACCCTAAGAATGTCCATGTAAAATTTCAGCTAAATGGGTTTAGTAGTTTTTACATGATTGAGTAACACACAGACAGACACCATTAGATTTGTATATAATAGTATAGATTTTTCATGATTTATAGTTCAAAATTTGCAGCACATTCATAATTTTCTTTGTTATAGTTCCTTATTTGTAATAAAATATGTGTTTAACAACTTACAGCATCTGTAGCGGTGTTGTGCACAAGTAAGGACTCTATCTTGTCCTTTTCTCTCTGGGAAATGGACTTATGCTCTGCAGGGCTGTTAGCGCCTATATAGAACCACGCTACAGCCCAAGCTACTGCTAGGAACCCTGTCACGTAAAAGATACTTGGCCATCCTCCTCGACTGTCAGCAAGCAAGCCCGCAATTGAAAGCGTAAACACGGTTCCAAACTGCTGTCCTAAAACAGCAAATACAGCTTAAACAAATGTTTCAGTCATGTGTCACAAATGATCAGTTAATTACTGTCAGAGGTTTATTCTAAATAGTAAAATAAATTAACTAAAAGAAAAACATATCAACAATTTTTATAATTTTTGATAAAATCAAATATCACAAGCGTCTTATTCAGATTAAATGTCATTACATGAAATAGTGAAATAAATAAATGTATTAGTTCACTAAAAATAAAAATATATCTTGACAAATTGGATTTTAATGTTGCCACTTTTAATAATCAAAGATTAAATTCAGGCAAAAGAATAAAAACTAAATCAATTATAAAAAATAACGTCAATTATATTATATTTTAGCATAAACATTTATCTCATCTTGAAACTTTAAATTTGGTATTTTAGCAGTTTTATTTTGAAATTCAATGTCACCAATTTCTGTTTTATCTTTATCTACCAGAGTTGCATTTGGTAGTTACAATTTTTCTTTTCTGAATGTACTGACTCCAAAAGATTGACCAATTTAACCATGGATGGAATTCCTTAAACAAATATGTATAGATGTTCTGTCTTTTTAATACTTATTTCAAGATCATATTTTTCCGTGTATCTTTGAAGATCTTCAGTAGAGTAAACTAGTATTTCTGTATCATCAATATATCTATTACTGTTTATATTTCTTCTTATTATTATTATTACTAAAAACTCGGAGGGACCTTGTCGGTGTAGAGCACTTAGCTCTTTTCCCATCCTTACCACAGGACTAGCTTAGTGGAAACCTACCTCTTTGCAGAAATCAAGTACCCACCTGATGCTAAATCTTCTGATATGCTCTGGTGTACATACCTGCCAGCCAAACCACTTTCTCCTTGCAGCTCCCAAAGCAGGGCACTCACAGAGTACGTGGATTGGGCTTTCTTCTTGATCCTCGTTGCATCTCTTGCACACAGGGGACCTAGATTTTCCAATTTTGTATTGGAACCCCCTCAGATTCCCATGGCCTGTGACCATCTCTACAGTAACTCTGAGTTGATGTCTACTTAAGGAGAGTAGTTCTTTGCCCCACAAATCTCCTGAGTAACCCCACAGTACCTTGAATTTGTTACACCCCAAGGTTGCATTCCATTCTTCCCTGCACAACTTGTCTATATGTGCCGTGATCCTCTTGCGCCCCTCTTGAGGCGGCATACCCACTGCCCTCAGCAACAGTCCTTGAGTTAAACACCCTTGTTTTGCTAAGACGTCAGTTCTCTCATTCCCTATCCAGTCAGAATGTCCTGGAATCCAGGTTAGGTTGAGCGAATTATATTTACTCAGCTCTGCTAGAGAAGCTATAGTCTCAGCCTCTCTTTATATTTCTTACAGGAGTTAAAAATATAATTTATTGCAGCTCAATTTTGATACAAAGCTTCTAAATATATATCCAGAGAAGATATTGAACTATAATGGGGTAGTATACAACCCTGACAGATTCTACTTATTTTCAGTTCCTTTTGTATGTGGACTCCTATTTCCAGCTTATTTTTTTGTAATATAGACAATTTTAACACATTCAAAATAAACTACTCCTTCAATTATGGTTTATTTAAAAAAATAATAAAAATTGTGTAACCTAACCTAACCTAACATAATGCAACTTGCACTTCTACAGTTCTTGGCATTACCAGTTTACATGTAATCCATAAATGCTTACTTAATTATATTTGTTAAGCTCACATAGTCTTAATTATTCACTCTTTACTCCAGGGGTTTTCAACATTTAGACACTGCAACCCTCCCTTATTTAGGTAAAGTATTTTCCAAAGATCCGCTCTGAGTTATTATGTTACCAACATTCTGTTACACAAACAGACATGAGTAACCTATTAAGAACCATTATTACACATCACTTTAAATAAGACGAGTAATAAACCCACTGATTTTATAGTCACAATAGCCTTATAAAAAAATTCTGAAAGAACATTTGCATTTATTAGAGCAACTTATTCTTGGCATATCAAACCCCCATAACTGTCTTGTACAGTCTTATAAGGAATGATTCACCCAAACGCATATAGTGTTTCCTTAATGGGCATCAACCCACTAGTACATCCTATTACCCACCCAGACATGTTGTGCAACCCCTTAGGAGGCCATAACTAATTCAGACACATCTTGCGACTCCTTAGGAGATCACTACCCACAAGTTGTGAATTCCTGCTTTCCACAATTATCTAAATTTTTGTTGAAAAATTGATCATAAAAGTCTACTAACTAGTTATTTAAAATATTAAAAGTCCTTGAAATGTTGACATGACTCAATTGAAATCAGAGTTGAAATGTCAGACTTATATTTGGCTTAAGAAGTTAATCAGGATGTAACAAAGATGTCTGATTATACTCAGATATTTATTACGTATTCTAATAACCTAATAAAGAGCTTTAAAAATCTTACAAAACAAGAAGTAACATTAGCTTATGTATTATAGTTACTTTGTATTTTTAAATTTAAATTTTACTTCAAATGTAAAATTTTAGGTATGTATACGTTTTTAGATTTGAATAAATATCCCATAATAAACGAGCTATCATTATCAAGTTTATATTTACGTATTGGTATTTAACGCTACCACATTAGAATTGATATAATTTTCCTTAGACATACATTTAAACTTACTGCTAATACCCAGTATAGAAAGTAACTAACATAACCTACAATTAGTTAAAACAGCTGTTGTATCAAACCATAAGTTATCACATAGTTTTATCAAATTTTCGATATTTCTGAATATTTCAGAACTACAATATTTTTGAAAAAAAATTATTTTTAGCTTATTTTAAGCTAAAAATAAGCTTAAATAATTTCTGGTGAAGAATAAGCTGTTAGCATTAATGAAGCACCATTTTTGGCTTTCGGAAATCTTAGGGATAAATCCTTATAGAGCGAAAGAGATAGTGGTCGTATAAAAACTAAATATATGCAGAAATGTTTATGTATCCTTGTTATACTTCCTAAGAGATGATGACAGTTTTACAGTTCTTTGTAGTTTTCACATATGCTGCTCCATAAGAAGGTAAACTTAAGAATTGTTGAATAAAACGTACATAAAGTTAACAAATGAGCAGTTGATAAAACTCACCTCCAAACACGTAAGAGAACATGCGACCCCTTTCCAGAGGTGGAGCCCATTTGGAAATTAGTGCGTTCCAACAGGGGAATATGAAGCCCTGGAAAGCGTATAAACACATTGACATTATGTAACTACTTCATATTAATAAACTTCATTTGTTACGTAATTTTACAGATTACAATAGGTTGAATTATAAGAATTCATCTGATTGAAATTGGCATTTCTGTCTTAAAATTTAAAACAAGATATGTTCCTTTGTTGCATTGGCTAGATAGACATTGGAAAGACATTACATAATTTTGTTTCTATTAATAGTTTAAAAACAAATTTGAATTAATATGTAGTAGTTCTTACTAGAGTTTGTTTTAAAAATGTGTTCTAAATTTTACTACCTCATGTTACATATAAATTTTCAACATAGTGTAAGTAGGAAACGTTTTTCTAAATTTTGTCAAAGTTTCCAAGAAGGAAGTAAGGATGTTACGAAACAAATTCTGTAAGGTAAATGTTTGCAGAGGTAACACATTTGCTGTGGACCATTCAAATCTGGGCAGAATAGTTCAACTTTGTTTACTGTTTTAATCTATTCTCAGCTCTTTGAGGACAATACCTGTAGGTGTTAGTTTGTAGGGAGAGTCAAGATATAATCGTGTGTATTCTTTTATGACCTTATTAGATTTGTGAGAATTGTAGTTAAAATCATATTTTTTGTATATTGTTTATAGTAATTTACATTAATAAAGATGGCTTTGTTAGTATTGTGGCATTCTGAAATGGTGATCTTGAATGTCTTTCGATACTCTGGGTGTAGAACCTATTTATTCTACAAGAATAAAAAAGTTCTTTACCTAGTATTAAACCTCAGGTTTAAATCATTGACAGGTTTTACAATATATTTGATAAAGTTTTTATGAAATTGAAATGTTTCTTTACAAAGTTTAGCACAAGATGCTGAACACCCACAAGCAGTTAGCTTAAAATTATGTGAAAACTAAATAATTAGAATATTTAGTGACTAAATTTAATAATAATTTTTCAGCTTCTAGGAATGGTTTTCACATAAGATGAGCCACAGTCTAAAAGTTGTAAGTTGAAAAAAAACAATTTTCAGTATGAATCATGCGACTTCATCAACAAGAATAATAACAAATTACACTTTTGCTATTACTTGCAACCAGACATTTGTTAACTATAAGTTGTTAATTGTTAACTTACACTTGGAGGAAACGTTTTCGTCTTACGACTTCTTCAGCCTCGTATTTTTGCCGCTAGGAATGCTGCTGTTGTGCTTCCTTGGTACCATTTTTTTGAAAGTTAGAAGTGATGTGATCGAAAAGTATCATTAAAGTATCTGTGATCTGTGCCGTGTTTATTCATTTAAGATGTCATTCTTATGTGTGTTGCTATGTCTATATATTTCAAACTGTTCTAGTGTGTTTAATTTATGGCCTTTGTTGCATGTGTGGAGGATGCTCATGTTATTTTCCATACTTTTGCATGAGTGTTTAGTGTCCATGAGGTGATTTCACAAATAAGATAGTGCACCAATTCAAAAAAGCAGGATACAATGTAGCTTACAGAACAACAAATAAAAGCCAAACGGCTATCAGACACAGCATTAAACACAATACCAACACATACAATAACCCAGGAGTATACAAACTAAAATGCAACAACTGCAATAAGTTCTATGTTGGACAAACAGGCAGATCTTTCGCCGAAAGATATAAAGAACACAAAAGGGCACTGCACACTGCTATTGAATCCACCTTCTCAAATCACCTCATGGGCACTAAACACTCATGCAAAAGTATGGAAAATAACATAAGTATCCTCCACACATGCAACAAAGGCCATAAATTAAACACACTAGAACATTTTGAAATATATAGACATAGCAACACACACATCTTAAATGAACAAACACGGCACAGATCACACATACTTTTTGATCACATCACTTCTAACTTTCAAAAAAATGGTACCAAGGAAGCACAACAGCAGCATTCCTAGCGGCAAAAATACGAGGCTGGAGAAGTCGTAAGACGAAAACGTTTCCTCCAAGTGTAAGTTAACAATTAACAACTTATAGTTAACAAATGTCTGGTTGCAAGTAATAGCAAAAATGTAATTTGTAATTTACAACCAGCTCGTCATGAACAGCAACAAGATTTCGATATTTAAGAATAATATTATATATTAAAATCATTATGCAATCATCTTGCATAATATGATTAATATGATGAATAATATAATATTAATAATATGGTTAAAATCATATTGCAATAACAATCTAACCTGGCAAAGGCCTTGAAGTACTCTCGTTGCTATAAGGGTTATCCAACCTCCATAGATTGCTGCCAATGGGGTGAGTATTGTTATGACCCCACAAATGAAGAGAGATCCAAACAGCAAATATTTTGGGCCGAACATCTGACACAGTACCCCAGCAGGTATCTGGGATATTGAGTAACCCCAGAAGTATGAACTTAAGATTATGCCTTTTGTCTTGGTATCCCAGTCGAGTACCTATATAACATTTAAAAGTTATTGTTCAAGAATGTTTGTAAATATTATAAAAGTGATTAATGGAGAAAGGAACAGTAGTTTTTATTTAATGTAGTAGTAAAACCCAGTGGTGGCTGGTGTCTGAAACCTATGGGGTTGCAGATCGTTAGGTGTTGGTTTTTTATAAGGCAAAGAAATTGTAATCATAAAAACTTAAAGGGCTCTTATAGGAAAAATAGATAGATACTGCTTAATACTTTGCAGTTTATTTTGCTGAAGAAAATATATTGGCGTTTTTAATTTTAATTTTACATATTAATGACACTGAATCTCAAGTCATGGGTTTATTTATTTACAAACCAATTTCAATTCATTCTTATCTTTGAATGTCAACAAACTGGAAGTGGAGCGGAAATGCTTCTCTTCAGGGGAAGCAGATCTTAATCAGAATTCCTGAGGCTGCAAGCTAAGAAGCTTTACGGCGTTGTCTAGCTGTTTTGTGACGTCACTGGGTGTTATAGGTTTTCCTGCAATCAGGTCGAATGAGACTGTCTGCGGTTCTGATGTTTTCATTATTATTTAAAATGACAGATCATGTTATGTAATGAATAATCACTCGTAACAATGTACATAATTTTTACATGATAAATACATTTTATTTTTTTGCTATTGATCTCCGGTTTGGGGGTTGTATAACTGTACAACCTGCCCACCGGTAAATAATAAACAGTCAATTACTGCTTACACAGGGTGTCTAGTGACAGGGAAAACCGGGAAAACCTGGAAAAGTCAGGGAATTTTAAGATTCTGGAAAATTCAGGGAAAAGTCAGGGAAAATTTTAAAAATTCGGGAAAATATTTATTTTGATTAGAAACAAAACTAGTGGCCATTGCTCTCGAATATTTGGTATTGTAAGCCAGCGGTTTAGGGGCAGGGCAGTCAGGAAATTACACTTCTTTATTTAGATGCCCATTATTTATTTGATAAGCCCAATGCTATGACTTCAGGACTTATGTCAATAAATATTAAACGTGTCGAGTTTGTACAGCTGGGAGGTTTTAGCCTGGACCGTGGCCTTGGGGTGCGCAGTGGTTCTGTTATCATATGGACAGGTAGGGATCGCTGGCAGGTAAGAACGCTGTGTAAACATTCGTAGCCAGCTATTTGTCTAGACTCGTGATAGTATGTGTTTTATTTGACGGTGATTATATGTACACTGTTTATTTCAACATGGAAGGTTCCAGTTTTCATTGCCGTAGCGGGCAAGCGCGTCATGCAGATGTCGTCATTACCTCCCCTCCTTCCTTAGGATAAATATAAACTAAAAGATAAAGTGACTGAAGCAGAGATTATATGGTGCGTGAATTTAGTAATGCAACACTTCTTTACGCAATGCAGAAGGTAGTGTGCCTCTTTCTAAGGATGTTCCCTGATAGCACCATTGCACAGAACATGAGATTGGGGAAAGATAAAATTTCCTATAGTGTTGTATTCGGTTTATCAAATTATATTAAATACCTGTTACTGACATCATTAAATTCAAATTCTAACTATGTAATTGGCTTTGATGAAAGTTTAAACAGAATATCACAAAGAGCCCAAATGGATTTGAGTGTTAGGTATTGGGATGCAGAGACGGATGAAGTGAAAGCTCGATATTTTGGTTCTGTGTTCCTTACAGACACAAAAGCAAAAGAGTTACTCAATTCGTTCTTCAAAGTCTGGATTTATCCAAGATCCTTCAGATATCAATGGATGGGCCCAATGTAAACTGGGCTTTCTATAGACATCTAAAAGAGGAAAAGTCAGGGAAAACTCAGGGAATTTCTTCAAGCTATTTTACTAGACACCCTGATTACACATGGTAACAATAAATTTGTTTAATGAAATTGTTTACTCGGTTACTAGTAAGAATTACAGTCAACAATTACAAAGATTATATAGTTTGGGTATAAACTAAATTACATTTTCTAGTTTTATGTTGACAAGTTTTTATGTCTCCAAAATTTCATAACTTTTATTAGTGTCAAAATAATGAAGGAATTGAAATGAACAGTAAAAATGTATTTTTCAAAATCTTTAAGAACTTGGAATAAATACAGAATCACTGAGTTATTAATCTACAATTTAATAAATATTGGATTTGGTTTATAGTTTTGTATTACGATTAAAAAAAAAAAAACGATGTAATAATAAGATAGTTAATATAGTAAGTGGTTTATATTTTATAAAAACTGTTGTTTTATATAATTCAACGCTTGATTTAGAATAAAAATGTCCATGTTATGAGTTTAATGTATGGATTTGGAGTGAAATTAATTTGTGTGTGTGTCTGAATGTTAAGCTGTTAATTAGAATAGACAATAATTGCTCACAGAAGATACTATACATACTTGCACATTGTGACCTATACTTGCCGGAAAATCAGATGAGTTTGTAGTCATGGCAACGATCCCGACAGATATGTTCACCCTTAAGCTGTAGGCCATTATTAGGCAAAAGAAGCCCATAATGGCCTGTATGTTCCGGGTGGATATAATGCCTAAACAAAGAAAAATGACAGTCAGTGGAAGTCATATATATATATATATATATATAATAAGTTAAAATATTTCAAAAACAAGAATACTTTTAATAAATATATTTATTCAAGCTTTTCGCCGATAAAATAGTACCAGCATCTTCAGGAAAATAATTATCAAATCCTGATTATCTATTTGATAATTATTTTCCTGAAGATGCTGGTACTATTTTATCAGCGAAAAGCTCTGAATAAATATATTCATTAAAAGTATTCTTGTTTTTGAAATATTTTAATTTATTAACTATATTATATATTACAAGAAAACATATCACCATATTTAATATATATATATATATATATATATATATATATATATATATATATATATCAAGAGAGTGTGAGCTAATAGAAGAAATTTAATAATGAATATAATTATAACTGGTAAAAAAGTTTGCATACTAAAATTTTAACTTAATAATATACAATGAATATAGTAACGTAACATAACATATGCGACATAACAGCTGTTCTATAACATAAAATTAGTTGTATGAAATGATACCTTATAAAGGTTTTTAAAGATAAAATATATATATTTGAGTACATTTTTCTGCCTCTGTTGACACTCGTACTCTTAAGAGAACGATTGCGTTTTGAAAATGGAGTTATTGCGAAATGCGTCAACAGAGGAAAATATTGTAACGTTAGAGAAGGCAGAAAACTGTAATCAAATTTATATAAATATTCCTAACAAAAATGAAGATTAGTATATTAAGAATATAAGGTAAAATAATATGGAGTTATATACACAACTATAACTGTGTTTGAGGATAATTCCAACTGGAATATTCCACCAATATAATGTTTGTTCAATTTCGCCAAAAGAAATACTCATTTTAAAACAAATACAATTTATAAATAGGCTTCAGTTATTGTTTTGAAAACATTGCAAGACGTTTCAACCACGATCTCGAATCTTCTTCAGGTGCTAAATGTTTTTTAATTAATATTCAACAAAATTAGAATATTGACCATACATATACTATTCAAAATAACAATAACTAACAGTTTTGGATATCATCATCCCTACAAATATGCAAATAAATGTTAAAACCAAATTTCTGACAGAATAATTTATTATAAAACACCAAGTTATTATAACTGTATAAAACAACTGTGGGGTAATGTTCAACGTAAATAAATGAAACCTCTAAACCACAAGTGACTTTTTTCTTTTATTTAAAACCTTATGTACATTTCGATTGCATAGCAATTATCCCTAGAGGTTTTTACAATAAAAACGAATTTTTCTTGTAAATTACCTCTGAGGATGGTTGCTATGCAATCGAAATATGCATAAGGCTTTAAATAAAAGAAAAAAATCATTTGTGTTTTAGAGGTTTCATTTATTTATGTTAACCAAGTTATTGTGTACTTCTTCATAATATAATCAATGACAATGTTTTCAAAATTAATTATGGTTAATTAATTTTTTAAACTTGTCTATAATAATATTAAACCAGATATTAACAACGCACAAACTTGAAAAATAAAATCTAAATAATTTAAAATAATTTTGTATTTTTTTACCCAGTTACAAACTTAAGTCACTTTCTGCACCCCTCTAATTTTTTTTGTTTGTCATTACAGATTAATTTAGATTTGTTTATGTTGTAGATTAGTAGTTTATATAGTTGGTTATTTTTTATACATTTATTTATTATCATAAAATACAGGGTGGTTTCATGAAGAATGCATCCTCACCTTTTTTTCTGGGACAAATAGTTTGTTTTCCTTATTTACCCCTAAAATTGTTTCCCAGATCTAGCGATGGTTGCTTAGCTGTATTTTTTACTTTAAAACAATATAGAAATAAGACAATTGATACCGTCCTATGATTTATTGGTTATAAGAAGTATTTCCCATCATCAGAGTACAGTAGAGTCTCGAAATCCCGAGACCCGATTTTTCGAGCTTCCGTTAAATTCGAGTCGGCTAAGCCGCGCCAATTACATATAAGAACTAGAATGCTGACTGGATGGATAAAGAACTATTCAAAGAGTGGTTTTTAATGAGTTAGTTCCCGAAACTAAAGTTTTTGAAAGCAAACAATTAGTTTCGGTAGGCTATTTTACTGTTAGACAATGCACCGTCGCCACCCGATGAAGATATCTGTGCTTTACAGTAATGTTAGAATTATTGTATAGCTTTAAGAGGACAAGTGAGTTTTAGGCTGAAGAATTTTTTTAAAAATAATCTTTTTAAAAAATAGCTGTTGTATAATTTTATAAGTATATATTTATAAATACAAAATCAATCATAATAAATTGCAATCAAACCAATAAATACATAAAAGCTATAAAGGACAAGTCAGAAAAAAGCATCACTCAAATGCTTACTGAGTGATGGTAGTTAAATTCATTCATTGCTGAGTAAAATATGCTAGCTAATTGAATTTACTTATTTTATACTGCACTTGGTTTCATCATTGACCTTCCCATGAT
>JBAIZL010000001.1:297142318-297179818 GCA_036971475.1 Prosapia bicincta
CACACACACACACACACACACACACACACACACACACACACACACACACACACACACACACACACACACACACACACACACACACACACCACACACACACACACACACACACACACACACACACACACACACACACACACACACACACACCACACACACACACAAACACACACACACACACACACACACACACACACACACACACACACACACACACACACACACACACACACACACACACACACACACACACACACACATATATATATATATTTATATATATAGATATACATATACATATATATAAATGTATTTAACAGTTTAATTTTTAATGAAACGTGAACACTGCTTACTTTTGGTCTCCCCTTCCATGTCGATCCTAACCATATGACAGCGCAATAAGTTTTCTGTAAGGTCTCGTGTTTTATCCTAAACAGGTGTTTGCATTTGTGACGCAAAGTTTGTACAATGATAACAAACCCACCTCCGATGTCTTATCATTGGCATTCACACGTTTGTAGTATTTGCATAATTAAAAAAAAAAAAAAAATTGGGCAATAAATGGAATTTCCCCAAGGGTGATAAAATAATAGCTCTGATAGTAACTTCAATTGATAAATTCTTCCAGTTATTTGATTGTGTTTCATTCACAAAAAGTTAAAAGGGGTTTGCTTATAGTAGACAATGGACATAGTGGCATTTTTGTTGAGAAACATTCTGGATTTCTATTCAGTAGGTTTATACGATAAGTTCTTTTTGATCTCTTTTTAACTATAAGGAACGTTTTGAAAATTGGAAACTTGAAACGTATTTTCATTCTATGCTCGTGTGTTAAGTTGCCTATCTGGCTTAGTCCTTCAGTCTGCTACTCTTTGCATTAAAAGAGTTTGCGTCTTATATTTTACGTTTGAAAAAGTATTTTTGAATTTCTGTAATAATTGCGTCCTATGTTACATTGTTATATATATATTTCTTCATTTAATTTCCATTTACATAAAATATAAGAATGTGTCCGTGACTAATATGAAATAAAAGCCGTGTTCGCGACTTATATAAAATAAAAGCCGTGTTCGTGACATATATAAAATAAAAGCCGTGTTCGTGACTTATATAAAATAAGAGCAGTGTTCGTGACTTATATAAAACAAGAGCAGTGTTCGTGACCTATATAAAATAAAAGCCGTGTTCGTGACCTATGTAAAATAAAAGCCGTGTTCGTGACTTATATAAAATAAGAGCAGTGTTCCTGACTTATATAATAAGAGCAGTGTTCGTGACCTATATAAAGTAAAAGCAGTGTTCGTGACTTATATAAAATAAGAGCAGTGTTCGTGACCTATATAAAATAAAAGCCGTGTTCGTTACCTATATAAAACAAAAGCCGTGTTCGTGACTTATATTAAATAAGAGCCGTGCTCGTGACTTATATAAAATAAAAGCCGTGTTCGTGACTCATGTAAAATAAAAGCCGTGTTCGTGACTTATATTAAATAAGAGCCGTGCTCGTGACTTATATAAAATAAGAGCAGTGTTCGTGACTTATATAAAATAAAAGCCGTGTTCGTGACCTATATAAAGTAAAAGCCGTGCTCGTGACTTATATAATAAGAGCAGTGTTCGTGACTTATATAAAATAAGAGCAATGTTCGTGACCTATATAAAATAAAAGCCGTGTTTGTGATTTATATAAAATAAAAGCTGTGCTCGTGACTTATATAAAATAAGAGCAGTGTTCGTGACTTATATAAAATAAGAGCAATGTTCGTGACTTATATAAAATAAAAGCCGTTTTCGTGACTTATATTAAACAAGATCAGTGTTCGTGACTTATATAAAGTAAAAGCCGTGCTCGTGACTTATATAAAATAGGAGCAGTGTTCGTGACTTATATAAAATAAGAGCAGTGTTTGTGTCTTATATAAAATAAGAGCGATGTTCGTGACTTATATAAAATAAAAGCTGTTTTCGAGACTTATGTAAAATAAAAGCCGTTTTCATGACTTATGTAAAATAAAAGCCGTGTTCGTGACTTATATTAAATAAGAGCAGTGTTCGTGACTTATATTAAATAAGAGCAATGTTCGTGACTTATATAAAATAAAAGCCGTTTTTGTGACTTATATAAAATAAGAGCAGTGTTCGTGACTTATATAAAATAAGAGCGATGTTCGTGACTTATATAAAATAAAAGCGGTTTTCGAGACTTATGTAAAATAAAAGCCGTTTTCATGACTTATGTAAAATAAAAGCCGTTCTCGTGACTCATGTAAAATAAAAGCCGTGTTCGTGACTTATATAAAATAAGAGCAGTGTTCGTGACTTATATAAAATAAGAGCAATGTTCGTGACTTATATAAAATAAAAGCCGTTTTTGTGACTTATATAAAATAAGAGCAGTGTTCGTGACTTATATAAAATAAGAGCGATGTTCGTGACTTATATAAAATAAAAGCCGTGTTCGTGACTTATATTAAATAAGAGCAGTGTTCGTGACTTATATTAAATAAGAGCAATGTTCGTGACTTATATAAAATAAAAGCCGTGTTCGTGACTTATATTAAATAAGAGCCTTGCTCGTGACTTATATAAAATAAGAGCAGTGTTCGTGACTTATATAAAATAATAGCAATGTTCGTGACTTATATAAAATAAAAGCCGTTCTCGTGACTTATTTTAAATAAGAGCCGTGCTCGTGACTTATATAAAATAAGAGCAGTGTTCGTGACTTATATAAAATAAGAGCAGTGTTCGTTACCTATATATAATAAAAGCCGTGTTCGTGACCTATATAAAGTAAAAGCGGTGCTCGTGACTTATATAATAAGAGCAGTGTTCGTGACCTATATAAAATAAAAGCCGTGTTTGTGATTTATATAAAATAAAAGCCGTGCTCGTGACTTATATAAAATGGGAGCAGTGTTCGTGACTTATATAAAATAAGAGCAATGTTCGTGACTTATATGAAATAAAAGCCGTTTTCGTGACTTATGTAAAATAAAAGCCGTGTTCGTGTCTTTTATTAAACAAGAGCCGTGCTCGTGACTTATATAAAATAAGAGCAGTGTTCGTGACTTATATAAAATAAGATCAATGTTCGTGACTTATATAAAATAAAAGCCGTTTTCGTGACTTATATTAAATAAGAGCCGTGCTCGTGATTTATATAAAATAAGAGCAGTGTTCGTGACTTATATAAAATAAGAGCAATGTTCGTGACTTATATAAAATAAAAGCCGTGTTCGGATTTATATTAAATATGAGCCGTGCTCGTGTTTTATATAAAATAAGAGCAGTGTTCGTGACTTATATAAAATAAGAGCAGTGTTCGTGACTTATATAAAATAAAAGCCGTTTTCGTGACTTATGTAAAATAAAAGCCGTGTTCGTGACTTATATTAAATAAGAGCTGTGCTCGTGACTTATATAAAATAAGAGCAGTGTTCGTGACTTATAAAATAAGAGCAATGTTCGTGACTTATATAAAATAAAAGCCGTGTTCGTGACCTATATAAAATAAAAGCCGTGTTCGTGACCAATATAAAGTAAAAGCAGTGTTCGTGACTTATATAAAATAAGAGCAGTTTGGTATAATAAGAGCAGCGTTCGTGACTTAAATAAGGTAAAAGCAGTGTTCGTGACTTATATAAAATAAGAGCAGTGTTCGTGACCTATATAAAATAAAAGCCGTGTTCGTGACCTATATAAAGTAAAAGCCGTGCTCGTAACTTATATAATAAGAGCAGTGTTCGTGACCTATATAAAATAAAAGCCGTGTTTGTGATTTGTATAAAATAAAAGCCGTGCTCGTGACTTATATAAAATAAGAGCAGTGTTCGTGACTTATATAAAATAAGAGCAATGTTCGTGACTTATTCAAAATCAAAGGCCGTGTTCGTAATTTATATAAAATAAAACCCGTGTTTGTGACTCGCAGAATTGGAGCCCTGATCGAGTGAGAAAAATCACTGCTGAAAAATATCAGTAGGTAGTGGTTTTTGCCAAGTGATATTAATGTGGCAATAAGTAAAACTGCAATAAGTGTAATATACAATTTGATGTTACTCAATTACTATATAGAAGAATGTTTGTTGTGAGTTTATAAAAACAAATGTATACTCAAATTATGTTTAGGCTATATAGTAACAAGTAATATAATTTTTTTTTAAACGTAATTCCTACTTGAATCAACAAAGACAAATTTTATTTTAGGTTCTTTTTATTTTATAATTACAATTAATATAAATATGTATATACATATGTCAGAATAACAATATTAAGTGGCAAAATAGAAAGCGAATTTCCTGGCAATTTTCCATTTTTTTTCTATGTATGGTGTTGGACTATTATTTTTATTTGTTACTATTTATACGCTTTCTTTTTTCGTCTCTTGCATTGTGTTTTAGTTTCTTTTCACTTTTCACGCAAGGTACGATAACGTTAATCCAGTTTGTTTATTTTATTCTTTTCATTCATTTTTAGTCATTATTTATGATATTGTGTGGTAACCATGACAACAATTTAAGGTTGTATAATGTAGGTTTTTCATATAGATCTTTTTCATTTTAAGTATGGAAGTTGGCTCAGTGCCAAAAAAACTAGACTTCGAACACGTAGTTACTCAGTTCGTATCCTATCTAGACCCCTAAATTTGTATAATTTCACTATTGAATAAATATTTGAAAAAACTTTATTAACAATAATTATTATCCACCATAGGTGAAAAAATGTATTTCAACTTGATTGAATAAATAGAGATGTATTTTATTAACGATTGAAATTTTGTACAAGATATAAATCAGGAGAGTGTAAACTAATAGAAGGAATTTAATAAATATTGTTCAAAACCTCAACCACAAATATTTTTATTTAAACCTAATGTACGTTTCGGCCACCAAGTAGCCATCCTCAGAGGCAATACCTTGTAACAAAGGCAGTATTCGAAATGTACATTATGTTGAAATAAAAATACTTATGGTTAGAGATGTTTGGTTATTATTTATTAACATTTGAATTGTTTTTGAGAGGGTAAATCTTGAGAGGAAATATTTCACCTTTAAAAGGGTTTAAAATTCACGAAAGCATTTTTAGCTTCTACTTTTAATTAACACTCCAGTTTCTTCACGTACAGAAACACTATTGACAGTTCTTTTCTTCTCGAATTTAGAGCCACGCCTCTGTTAATCCGATAAAACCAGCGAGCACAGAAACAACAAGTACTAAATAACCTCTGCGTGCTTTTTTTGTATTCCAAGTCGACTCAGAATGATTGTAACCGGAAATGCTATTCGCAGTCAGATAATATCCTGCACCCCATCACAGATGCCACCACCTGTTGTCACACAGATTAGGTTTTTTACATAGAAGATTAGCATGACCCCTGCGCAAGGATAACACTCAAAATCGTGAAGCGTTCCTCATTTGTTGACACATCAGACACTTAGCAACAAAGTTCTACAAACAAATCAACGCACATACAACATCCACACTCATTTCCTAACTGGGTAGGTACGACCCCACCCAGGACACACATAGACGTCCGCTGTCCCTCCTGACCTAACTCTAACCACTATATATAAATGATAAAATGTACTGTACATTACCAATTAGATATTATAATAAAATGTACATACTAATATTAGTCTGCTTCACAGTTACGTTCCAGGTGACGCAGGGGCACATTCCCAGGGTCACAGCTTAGCCCCAACGGAAAGTACAAATTTTGATTTGCATGCCTTTTTAGTTTCGAGTAGGCAGCAGAAGAAGAGGCGCATGCCATTCCTGCCATAGACTCACTAACAAGGTGTTTGTAAGGTAATAACCCTCCTTATCCCTTAGCATAAGGATATCTCAGCCCCCAGGGTTCCCGCTCGATCTGTGACTGAGTTTTTCTGGCAGGGTTTCTTTCTTGCCAGGTTTTTTAGCGCGACACTTACCGTACTTTTTCTCACTATCTCCTGATTCTCCATGGAAAGAGCTTATGAGCTCAGTACATGGACAATCAATCCAGTTCCCTTCACTCGCGGTAGAGATACTAACCTCATGCACATGTAAGACGGAGGCAGTTAGCTAGAGGTTGGCTGCCACGAGACCAGGGGGGGGATTCTAGGGTCTTGAAGTTGTAGATGAGAAATAAGTTCAGGTGTAGGAGGAACACCTTAATTGCAGCAACACACTTGAGATTTAGATGCTCGTGTTTTTAAAATGTCTACTTTACAAAATGAAGGCGCTTCTATAAATGTTTTCAAGGCTTCAGAAAACTGTTCAGTCTTCTAAAAGTTATTCATTTCTTATGAAGATTTATAATTTATTTGTAATTTTAGGTATATAGTTAATAATTAAATAGGTTTTATAAGTAATAATTACAAAGAACATATTGAATATCAAATCGTTTTAAATACATACTCGACGTTTCGATACCACTGTGGTATCGTCTGTAGCCCAACATTAAATACCATATAAAAACATAACCAATTACACAAATTTACAAACCGAATAATAACACAATCATAACATTTTAGTTAGGCGATGATAACCTTAATTGGGTTTTCGTCTGGAAAAAAGTACAATAATACAGGATGTTCCAGAAAGAATGCCGGGATTTTGGACGAGTGTTACTGAAATGCTGCTCAAGATTACTAAATGCCAAAATGGAAGAGAAAAGAACATCGTTTCTTTTTCATACTTAAATATGTTTCATTGTGTGTTCCATCTATTGATCTGCAGACATCAAAGCAGTATTAGATTTCTCGCTGAGCGTTTTTTAGTATCTCAGGTGTTAGAGCCCTGATTGCTGTTGGAATTTCCTTACGCAGATGTCTCAAATCGCGAATGTTTTAAGCTTATAAAATGTTTTTTTTTACCTAATTCCATAAAAAAAGTTCAAAAGGGTCAAAACCAGGATTCCGGGGAGGCCAGAGAATAGGCGCACCCCTGCTCATCCTTCCATTTAGAAATATGCTGTATAGTGTACTGCGCACTTCATGAAGGTAATGAGTTAGGGGACCTTCTTGAATTAAAATTACTCGTTGGTCAGCTTGTTGTGTAATGTCTTCAATTTGAGGAAACAAAAATTGCTCCAGCATATAAAGATTAATTAGGCCATTATTTGTTTTTCCAGCGCAAAAGAAAGGACCTGACACTTGGCCATACATTATCCTACACCACACGTTCATTTTTGGCGAATCGCGCACATGTTCCTGCACAACGTTAGGTCGTCCTGAACTCCACACCCTACAATTAATTGTGACCATTAACACCACTAATTGTGAGGAAGGTAGCTTCGTATGAGAACATCACTGTTTTAAGTATATTGGGATTGCTATCAATCTCATTGGGCATGAAATGGTAAACACTATAAACAAAACTTACTTAATTCTACTTCAGACGATGTTTAAGTCGTTTAGTTATTTCAGTCTTCAGTATTACTCGTTCGAAATCCCGCTACTCTTTTTAGAACACCTATAAAATCAAAAGTAAAACATGTTATTGTACCACATTAATTATTGAAGAATTATAAACCCTTGCTACAACATAGATATACAAGCTTTATGCACATTTCTATAATGGGCACCACTCCTTCTCATCCGCCCTGCTACAGGTTTAACCAACAGTCCTTGGCGAAGAAACAAGACTACGAAGGAATGTATTTTATATTAGTGTTTAAATTAGATCTAATGAATAGGTTAAAAGTGGGCGTAGTCTTGTTCGTTCGTCTAGCACTGTTATTGGTTAAACCGGTAGCTGGACGGAGAAGTGGGAGTGGTGCCCATTGCGAGTGTATATAAGGTTTTAAGATTTATTTCTCAATTCACTTGTAACCATGTGATGATGATAAGTGTGTTAGCGAAATGTAAATAAAGGTTGTGTCTCTATTTTGTAGCAAGTGTTTAAAATTGTTTAATAATTAATAAGGCGCAAAAAATGTTTATATTAATATATTTAATTTATAATTTTTTATTGTTTGCGCTTATAAAATTGTTAATGAGTTGTGGTTTTATATGGTATTTATAATTTTCGGTAAATGTCGACGTGAAATTATGTTGAAATAAAACTTATTAGGCACATATCAAATGTTTTACGGTAAATTCTTTTTCAAGATAATTATATTTAATAGTGATTTTAATATCAAATAGTAAGTAAAAGTAAGCTATGTTTCAAAGTATACAGACTCCGATTGTCTGAATGTATCTATAGTAAATTCCTTATGCCTTATGAAGCACAGTACCTGAAGCAGTTAGTTTTACTTACTATTTACTATTTTACTCACTTTCTATTACGAACGGTTTAAAATATTCAAAACTGGTTTCGAAGTCTGTGTATTAGCAAATACGATTCCGATATGTTTTTGAATTCAAATAACGGCCCCAAACTCTAAAGTGTTTTACTTGTGAAGAAAATAGTGTAATTTTCATACAAACAGTTACTTTGGTTATATTTTAATTATAAACAATACTTTATAAACAATACTTTATAAACATTAGCTGTTACCCCCAACACGACACATATCGCGAGACCACGTCTCTTAGAGAGATTGGTCGTGTGGTTAAGGGAGGGGCTACAAATTAGTACCAAGTCTGTTCGTTCTTTTTTGCCTCTGAGGATGATTCCTTTTCAACCGAACTAAAGGTGAATACGAAACTAATGGGGTCAGATGCAGTTTCAAGTTGTAGATCCTCGTCAGACAAAAAAAAAAACGAAACTTTCAAAACGTCACGTCATTACAGAGGTTAGATAATTATAACAGCAATTGTGGAGCTTATATTTATTAATTCTTTGCAATGATTTGACATTTTGAACATATAGTTTATATTTATACCTTAAGGGGAACGTTAGGGTTTTTAAACATTTTATGATTTAAACGTGGTAATTAATTACACAAGTTGTAGAAAAATGATTAGTCATGTGTTTCATTAAAAGCATCTCAATATATAAATAAACAAACGTTTTTCTCAATTAGCGATAAGCAAAATTTTCCTATACAAAAGTCCAATTTCACAGATATGCTATAAGTTAAGCTATCTGTAAGGTCATTAAGTAGAGATGACCTCTGACCTTACGAGGTCCTCATCTGGTAAATGCATCATTTAATTGTTTTCTCTCTGTAAAACACGGAACTTGACGATGTGAAAGATTTTACGCATAAACGTGAGTTTCGGTTCGTGTAAGGACTCATTTCACCTTTACAGACGTAAGGAAGACAGTTAATTATAAGTGTGGGTGCGTGTATGCCTATTTACACGCGTGCGTAGACTTATGTATACACAGAGCAAGGCCAAACTACTGAATGCAATTTGAGGAGAAAAGGTCATTTCACAATGCAATTAGCTTGGTTTATAAAGTTTGCAATGCCGACAAGCAATAAATGGTATTATAGCCGATCTTAACTTATAAATAAAAATGAAATTAAAACGGTTGAAAAACACGCAAATTAAGTAGTTTTTAGAAGGAGATTTAAGGACAATAAAGATAAATACAATAGATATTGGATCTACCCTGATCGATTGCGATTAACTCGTATCGGGGTCAACATTTGTATTAATGTGTATTATATAGTAAATAAATAACAATAACCCTCGCTACAAATATTTAAACACCCTTGACGTACATTTCGCCAACACAGTTAGCATCATCAGAAGGTTACAAGAATTCTGGGACTAAAAAGAAACAGTACACCTAAAATAAACTCGCGATGGGCTACTCCAGCTGGGCGGAGGAGTGGGAGTAGCCCATCGCGAGTTTATGTTAGGTGTACTGTTTCCTTTTAGTCCCAGAATTCTTGTAACCTTCTGATGATGCTAACTGTGTTGGCGAAATGTACATCAAGGGTGTTTAAATATTTGTAGCAAGGGTTATTGTTATTTATTTGTCATAATTACGCTACTTTGCTCTATATGAAATTGTATTATATAGAGCAATTGAAAATATTGATTTTAGTCTCCAGCAAAATTGTAGTTTTTAAAATACGTTCAATTTATTTTACATTTCAAAGGTCATCTTTACTTTAAAAATTTTATTTAAAATAATTTTCAATTTCTTTAAAGCATAATATCATATTTCCAAATATTTGTATTATAAAATCAAACTATTTGTAATAAATTTTATTCTTTTAGGTTAGGTTAAAGTGGGAACGGTTAAGTTAGGTTAGTTGTACTAGTGATATAGCTTTATGCAAAATTTTGTATAAGGAATCTATTATATATTATAGTATACAGTATATTTGTTTAGGGATACCCAGCCTCGGAAAGTTACTACACTTACTGTATCTTAGCCTATAACTAACTTATTCTACCTTACCTTACTTGACTCGCCACTCATACTATAGTTTTTAGACTAAGAACATGATTTTGGCAACATACCAAAAATATTAGTGTTGTAGAATGTATATATAAAGTTCACTATTAATTACAGGTGAAAAAACGTATTTTAAAACAAAATAATTATACTATAATGAAATGATACTTAACTAAGTGAATAAGTAAGGGCTTGCTTGCTGACGCGTTTCTAAACAATTGTTCCTTTTACGAAGCAAAACCTCTACTCGAGTGAAAGGAACGATTGTTTCGAAACGCGTCAGCAAGTAAGCCCTTACGTATTCACTTAGTTAAGTATAATTTAATTATAGTTTAATCAGTGAATTCAAGATGATTACAACAAGCAACTTAAATCGAATAATTGTTTTAAAAATAACTTATTAAAAACGACAATTTTGAATATTTATACAAATTTATCTCTACTTCTTATTATATTTTGTTTCACAATTATAAACTAACCTAGTATTCAATTTAAATATTAACTAAACAACCTACTTGTGAAATGGGAATTTTTATTAGTTGAATATCGATACATCTAAGGTTATTAATGTGACAATAATATTAGTAAATTTATTACAAACAGCTTTAAAATAAAAGTTCTTATTTATAAATATGTGTTCACAAACCCAAAAAATCTGTCAATAAATTTCGTTTAAAAGTTATATAACATTACCTGTCACAAACCCAAAAAATCTGTCAATAAATTTCGTTTAAAAGTTATATAACATTACCTGTCACAAACCCAAAAAATCTGTCAATAAATTTCGTTTAAAAGTTATATAACATTACCTGTCACAAACCCAAAAAATCTCTCAATAAATTTCGTTTAAAAGTTATATAACATTACCTGTCACAAACCCAAAAAATCTCTCAATAAATTTCGTTTAAAAGTTATATAACATTACCTGTCACAAACCCAAAAAATCTGTCAATAAATTTCGTTTAAAAGTTATATAACATTACCTGTCACAAACCCAAAAAATCTGTCAATAAATTTCGTTTAAAAGTTATATAACATTACCTGTCATGCTTAGCTCTGCTAAAGTGAAATGTGTCCATTCGATAATCGATCGTAGCGAAAATGAGGATGGAATGTTTTTACTGCAGAAAAACACATCGGACTGACTTTATCTGTAGCGTTACTTATCTGTGCATTATTCAATAGGTTCTTCACGGTTGAATGTCACTGGTCCTTGCTGTGCGAGACGCAACTGCCAATCAATAAATTGAGTGATTGGTTTATTCGTTATAATCCTCACTAAGATTAAACAGATTACCAGACATTTGATAAACTTATGTATTTTCAGAATTTTTTTAGTGTAGGAAATTATTTTTTATAATGTTGCTGATGCTGTATTGTTTGTGGAATCATGTGTCCAAAGGTATCAATGGATGTCATCACAATGTTTCCTGTAGGCTCATCTGCAGAATCTGCAATGAGAATACGTATAGACGCGTTGTTACTGAAATTTAAAGTGCGAAGAAAAGAAAACCATAGGCTGAGAATAAAGAGATACAACTTTACATTTATGCCCCAAGTTAGTCAATAGATCTGGCAAACAGAAATATGTCTAAGATCGTCAGCGGGTTTCATTTGACCTAATCATCTTCCACTTTAAGCCCACGTTCTATTACCTTAGATCTTCCTTAACGACTACTGTAACATATTGTCCCCACCCCTACCTTCATTCTTTAGAAACAGTTAAAGTTGGTCTAAAATTAGCTTAATAGGTCTAAAACCTTCAAATTGTGTTCGTCTTTAGAGATCCATTTCGAAATTGCGTTGCGCAGGATGTAGCATTGTGCTCTGTAATAAACTATTCCTGTGCTTCGTAACGTAGCTTAACCCTACGAGCCAAGGTTAGGTTTAAGTACGTATTGTACACTTTCTGTCTTAGCTTACACACACACACACACACACACACACACACACACACACACACACACACACACACACACACACACACACACACACACACACACTTACACACCCACACACACACACATACGCACACATACACACACACACCCATACCCACACCCACACACATACACACACACACACACACACACACACACACACACACACACACACAAATATTCCATACGTACACTGATTTTCAGACTTACACCTGAGGATGTATTGAGCTATTCGGAATCAGGTGAACTTACAGGCCAATAATGCTCCAGATATGGGGCCAAATGGTTTTAAGAGATAAAGAAAATAAGTGAAGTTCCAGGGAAAATACAGTGATAGTCTAATAATAGCGGGATATTTGGAATTTTATCTAGACCATTGTATGGAGTATACCGAGTCGTGTATAATTAAAAATTCAAGAAAATTGTGGATAAATGGCGGAGAAAGAAAAGATTCTCAAAGGCTAAAGAAAAAAATTGTTGTTTTCATAATAAAATACGATACATTTTCATTATAATATTATTACGAAAATGGTTTTTTTAAAATTATGATCATTTTTCGATAACATGGCCACATGTTTAGCCCCCCCCCTAAATACGTAAAGTTACAGAGCCGCCAGATGCTTTCCGTCTTGTTTATGAGTATTTAATTTTCCTTGTTCAATTATATTTGGGGGAATAATTTGTATAGAATAAAAGAATTTTATATTGTGGTTACTGGGTTTATAGATTTGAGTTAAAATTAATCCATAGTGCTCAAGAATTTAATAGTAATATATGTTTGATTATCCGAACAACCTCCCGTCCCAATAAGTTCGGGTAATCGACCTTAAATTGTATTATGTACTTAAAAAATGATAACCTTTTTTATAATATTGTCAGGCCAAGTGGTGCGAGGACGGTTGACATGAGACTGTAAGGGTCGGTCGGCAGCTTGAAGGCACTACCCGCTTCCGAATCTTCACAGACTTCGGTAATAAGAAAAAGAGGAACATAAAGGAAAGGAAAGGTAGAAGGAGTTAGGCACAACAAAGGAAAGGCAGATGGAGCTAGGCACAACAAAGGAAAGGCAGATGGAGTTAGGCACAACAAAGGAAAGGCAGATGGAGCTAGGCACAACAAAGGAAAGGTAGATGGAGCTAGGTACAACAAAGGAAAGGCAGATGGAGTTAGGCACAACAAAGGAAAGGCAGATGGAGCTAGGCACAACAAAGGAAAGGCAACAGGTTTTAAAATATTTACTGCTGAAGTAAATCTAATTATAAAACCATTTCAGGAGCAAAATTACGATCTTTTACAAAACAAAATATTTTTGAATCTAAGTTCTAATTTTAATAAGTAAGAATATTATTTCTAGGTTTAAAAAACCAGTCTTACTTAGTTTGCGCTTTTTTGTAGGAACTGTTCTCATTTGAATGCAGAAGTCGCTTGTCACACGGTTGATGATGCTGCAAGTGTTTCTGAAAGGCAAGTAAATTGAATTTATTTATTGAGGATTTGAATTTATTTCTTGCAGGCAATTCTCTATTCCAAAATAACTTTTCTTCTGATTTAATTATTCAAGAAAATTTAAATCTTTAAAAATTAAGTCGGTAAAATTGTAAGCTTTTTTTGTAAATTAAGTATAAAATCTAAAAAAGTCAAACTAAGAGAGAATATGCAAAAGTAGGAATAATGTATAATAAAAGCAAATTCTTTACATCGCATGCTTGTATAGTAATGGTTACATGTTTAATGTCTTTCAAGTGTTTACTAAGTGAGTTATTAGAGATAGTGTTGTTTATGCTGATGATGGGGTACAAAGCCCTTGAGAATATCAATATTCGACTTCGACATCAACATCGATTATAATGTTTATAAATATTCTTGTTGTTGAAATGCATCTACATTTATGTATCTCTCTCTTTCTCTCTACACACACACACACACACACACACACGCACGCATATATATATATATATATATATATATATATATATATATATATATTAATAGATATATCTTTAGATTTATAACTATATATATATATATATATATATATATATATATATATATATATATATATATATATATCCATATATGTTGATACGTATTCCTTCACGGATGGAAAAATATGATGAAATGTTACTATCTGGAGTACATCCGTTCATTCTGCAGTCCATAAATTCGCAGTTCCGACGTTTCGCTAGAATCTCATTCAGCATTGACGAGGTGAACCCAGCAACAGCAGAAGAGCGAGACAATATATATATATATCCATATATATATATATATATATATATATATATATATATATATATATATATATATATATATATATAAATTTGTATATATATATATATATATATATATATATATGAGTAATTTATGTAAAAGAACTTTAAGGCACTAACCCAATTCGAGTGTGTTAGAGGTGAATGAGATTGAAACAGTTGAGTTTCAAACTATTTAATTTTTTTTTACTGTTAGAATAAAATAAAGAAAGGTCGATACAGTATCAAATTTAACACTTATGTCTCTGTGTAATATTATAAGCTTGTCTCCTTAAAATTAGGCGTCAAAATACTTTTTATAAAAATATTTTATTATCATTTTCAAGAAGAATTAGAGTCTTTAAATTAAATTATTTATTGGAAAATGTAATATATTCAATAAATATTAAAATTACCTGATTTAGTCGGCGGTTGATTCCACGGCTGTATTTCTGTTGACCCAAATATAACAAAAAATAAGTTTCCAATGAAGAATATAAAAGCTGACAAAAAGAAAACTATTTTCCATTCATAGACATTTCCCTGAAATAGATTTAATTATGTTGGTTACAAATACAGTATTTTATTTATCTGTTTATGTTGACATATTCATTATAAAAATAAAAATATATATTATAATATAAGGGATATTAGACTAAACGGTTTATTTACATGGAGTAAAGGAATATAAATGATTTTACATTGAATTCCCTTTAATAAGTTTTGAAAATGAAACCAGCATTGGAAAAGACAAAATTTGTTTTTTTTAATAGAAACGTTTTTTGTAAATATAATTTTTTGTTTACATTATTTAGCTACCAGTTACATGTGTACAGTTTAAAAAATATAATTATGTAAACAATTGCTAAAGTAGCACTTACATTTTGTCTAAATAAGGACGTGCTATTGTTATGGTCTGTGTTAACAATTTCCTGAAACAGCCGCCGTCATTTAAAGCAAACGTATTTGCTTCTATAGGCAAGTATCTACATATGGATAAAGTGTATAAATGAATAAATATACGTGATTTTGGTTTGAAGAAAACCTTTCTAAAGATAGAAACGCATGTGAAATTATATTCGACAGTGCAGGAAATATGTTCTAAATTGAAAGTAATTAGTGAAGGTCAGGGGTGAATATATATATATATATATATATATATATATATATATATAATATTTTTTTGTGTAGTAATTAAAAACAACTAAGGTTATTCAAATACAAGAATATTTATTAATTTATGTTCATAGATTTCCGTTGATAAACTTTTCCTGATGATGTTGTTACTGTTTATCAACGAAAAGCTTTGAACATAAATTAATAAATATTCTTGTATTTGAATAACCTTAGTTGTTTTTAATATATATATATATATATATATATATATATATATATATATATATATATATATATATATATATATACATATATATATATATAAATATCGCAATATGTATTCTTGTGTATTAATAAAGTACTAAGTCAAAATACAAATACAAGAATTATAATTGAATTTACAATTCAAAGCTTTTCGTTGGCTAACAGTACCAACATCATCAGGAATATTAAACAATTAAAATTAACATATGTTCGAATTAGATCAAATAAATAGCTATGCCAAATCAATTACAATGTTGTTAAACATTTTTTTATTTTGCTGCTCTAACATTACAAACATTGAATATATCATCAAATTTAGATTTTACTTGTATTTGTTCATTTATCAACTCATTATTAGTATTATATTTATGTATTTCTAAAGCTTCATACATATTCATTCTCAGGCCTTTGTTAATTTCTTTTACAAATATCATATTAATTATATTAGGAAAAATGTGATTATTATTAATACAATGACTAGCAAAATTGATTTATAAATTTCTGGCTTTTTATGTGCATTAAAATGCTCTTTATATCTATATTTAAGTTTTTTCTTAATTTGTCCTATAAAAACTTTATTACAATAATCACATTCTAATTTATATACACCGTTTTTTCATGCATATTAATATTATTATTATTCATTATATTTATTAATTTATTATTAGTATTATACGCGAATTTTATGTTGCTACCTTTAAACAATTTTGTGATATTTTATACTTCATTACCAAAAAATGTAAATGAAGTCCATATGAAATTTTCATCATTATTTTTGTAAATTAGATTATTATTTTGTTTCTCTAAAATATTATAATTAAGTTTATCAACAGTTTTCTTTTTATAGCCATTCTCAATTGCAATTTGATAGATAATGTTTTTCTCTCTTATTTTGTTTTCATCATTCATAGGTATTTTATGTAATCTATTTAATAAAAAATTTAATGCAGCCATTTTTTGATTATACGGATGGTTAGAATTATTAAGTATAATTTGGTTAGTTTGTGTCGGTTTAAGATATATGTTAAATTCAAATTTATTATTATGTCTTATAATTGTTATATCTAGAAAGTTAATCTTATTATTTTTCTCCATTTCATAAGTAAAATTAATATTTTTATTTATCTCATTTATTTTATCTAATATATATATATATATATATATATATATATATATATATGAAATGACTATCCCTCTTATGTCACATTTATAAGGCTTTTTTTTCTGGAAAAAGTCTTTCTCAAACTCCACAAACAATTAAGTCGAATAGATGATACTGATTGTTTTGCTCTGAGATTGATTTTTTTATTAAATAACTGAGATTTTTTTATTATAAATACTTGATATTTTCTATGTTTGTTCTAGAGATTGTTTTGGATTAAATATTTATTTTCCGTTTAACAATCTTAATGAATTTCAACGTAAAATTTCAAACATTTAGAAATGTCTTAAATTTAAAAAAATAGTAATATAATGGCTCACAATATTATATGTTTTTAGATACAGTAGGCCTATAGCACTCGCATAACAATGCTAACGCATATAAAACATAAATAAATTTAATAAATAAATGTTAAGTATAAATATAGGTATTTTAATTTAATAAATAATTTATACAAATTATAATTTATTAAATAATTCTGACCAGATCAGGTCCCAGTTAATACTTTCTCATACATCTGATGCGTTTCGTTCAAAAACGTTTAACATAATTTAAAAGTAAGCATAGTGTCTGAAGTTAAATAGGGAATAAATATGGCTTTCGTAAGTTTTTGATTTTTTTGAATTTCTAGTCTTGGATTTTTTTTACCGATTAAATTTTTTTTCTGTTTTGTAAAATAAAGAACTAATGTTTTTAATATTGGCAGTGCTCTACTGTACAATATTAAAAGCAACATTTATACTTTAGCGTGTCTCCTGAAAAATATAAAATAAGTAAAATGACTCACAGCGTCAGACAAGATGTATCCAGCCGTCAGAGGGGCAAGTAACGAGCCCACGTTAGCTATTCCATTGGTAATCCCCATCAGCACACTAGCCAAGTTAGGAGCCAGGTCCAGGTGGTTGGTTAAGTAGCCCATGTAAATGGTGCAGTTTGTTGTGATGGTGATTGTTAACAAGACATTGGCAGCGACGGCGTTGTTGTCTACCATAGCCAGCCCTACAAGTCCGGCAGCGGCTCCCCAGTAAGCTGTATGCAACAATAATCACAGTATCTTGTTTTTAAGATAACAGAGCAGACTTGTCGCACGAGAGAAAGATCAACAGATAATTTACACTGACATTTCTAAAATTCTCACCAATGGAGTTCCACATCTTTCTGGCAGCGTTTAAAGACAGGAGCTTCTTCTTGTTGACAGAATCCGCAAGGCGGGAGACCAGCATCGAGCAGATCCATGTACTGGCGTAAGGCAGTGCGGAAAGTAGAGCGTTCTGTTAACAAAATGTTTTTACTAGAAATAAATAACATGTTTGTACAAGAGATGGTTTGGTACGATGGTCACGTTACAAAGCAGAGATATTACAAAGTATAAATATAAAAAAATGTAATGCAAGCTTGGCATTACTGGTCAAATAAGTTTTCATAAAATTAATCACTAACTTATATCATAAATCATTCAATTATATGAATATATATTATATAGTTACATGTTATTGTCAGAGCTGTAACATTTTTGATTCAATTTAAATATCTGCTAAAATGACTACGGATTATCTTGCATTACCTGTTTTATATCAAACTTGAGGAGGTAGGCCATGTACTGGGGCACCATTGTTAGGAGCGTCCAGAAGCCCCAGCTGTGACTGAAATTTGTGATTATAAGAGCCCACATTGGGATCGAAGTGAAAATAGCTTTCCACGGTGTTGGCATTCCCTGCATACATATTGAAATAATTATAAAGCGGCCATAGAAATCTGCCATAGTTAAAGATAGAATAATAAAGGTACAATAGTAAAAGCTTCAATAGTAATTAGTACCGGAGTGACCTACAACAGTAGAATATACTATTGTAAAGATGCCGTAGAAAAAGCTAGCATAGTAATTGATACCATAGTAAACGCAACCATAATAAAAGTTACCATAGTAAGAGCTAGTATGGAAAATGATATTGTAGTGAACGCTACCATAGTAAGAGCTTCAACAATAATTGCTAATATATTGAAAAACACAAAGGTATAACAAACAAAAATTACAACATACAATAGTAAAAACTGGCACAGTAATCTTTACCATAGTAAACGCTACTAAGCTGAAAGGTACCCTAGTAAGAGTTACAATAGTAGTAAAAGCTACTATAGTAATTGCTACTACAGTATAAGGTACCGTAAAAATCCCTTCGGTATTAAAAAGCTCAATAGTAGCTATCATAATAAGGCTCAAAACTAAATGCTAGCATATTAAACGCTACAATAACAACAGCTACCATAATAATTGATATTGTAGTAAACGCTGCCATAGTAAGAAGTTCAATAGTAATTGCTAACAGTGTAAGCGGTCATAGTAAAAGCTACTACATTAAGGCTCAATACTAAATGATATTATAGTAATTGGTACCATAACAACAGCTACCATAGTAATTGATACTAATGTAAATGTTACCATAGTAAGAAACTCAATAGTAATTGCTAACATAGTGTAAGCTACAATAGTAAGGCCCAATACTAAATGCTACCATAGTAATCGCTACCATAACAAATCTGCCATTGTAATTGATACTGTAGTAAACGCTACTATAGTAAGAAGCTCAATAGTAATTGCTAACAGTGTAAGCTGTCATAGTAAACGCTACTACAATAAGGCTCAATACTAAATGATATTATAGTAATTGGTACCATAACAACAGCTACCATAGTAATTGATCCTAACGTAAATGTTACCATAGTAAGAAACTCAATAGTAATTGCTAACATAGTGTAAGCTACAATAGTAAGGCCCAATACTAAATGCTACCATAGTAATCGCTACCATAACAAATCTGCCATTGTAATTGATACTGTAGTAAACGCTACTATAGTAAGAAGCTCAATAGTAATTGCTAACAGTGTAAGCAGTCATAGTAAAAGCTACTACAACAAGGCTCAATACTAAATGATATTATAGTAATTGGTACCATAACAACAGCTACCATAGTAATTGATACTAATGTAAATGTTACCATAGTAAGAAACTCAATAGTAATTGCTAACATAGTGTAAGCTACAATAGTAAGGCCCAATACTAAATGCTACCATAATAATCGCTACCATAACAAATCTGCCATTGTAATTGATACTGTAGTAAACGCTACTATAGTAAGAAGCTCAATAGTAATTGCTAACAGTGTAAGCTGTCATAGTAAAAGCTACCATAATAAGGCTCAATACTAACAGTTACCATAGTAATTGCTACTACAGTAAACGATATCATAGTAAAATTTAACGTAGTAAATCTACAATTCTAAATGATATCATAGCAATGTTGCCATAGTAAATGTATCCATAGTAAAGCTAACATAGTAGAAACTACCATAGTAATTGCTACTGTAGTAAACGATATCATAGTAAAATTTAACGTAGTAAATCTACAATTCTAAATGATATCATAGCAATGTTGCCATAGTAAATGTATCCATAGTAAAGCTAACATAGTAGAAACTACCATAGTAATTGCTACTGTAGTAAACGGTACCACAGTATAAGATAGCATAGAAAAGCTAACATAGTAGAAGCTATAACAGTCAATCTACCATAGTAAAAGCTAGCATAGCAAAAGCTACTATAGTAAAGTTGCCATAATAAAAGCTACCATAGTAAAGGTAACAGTAATGAAAGCTACTATAGTAATTCTCACCATAGTAAGAGCTTCAATATTAAAAGCTACTGTATTGAATGATTTAATGTTAGTTACTTTTACTAAGAAAGCTATAAAGCTGAAAACGAAAATATTGAGACCTACAATAATATAGATATCATAGTAAAAGCTAGTAAGATAGAAGCTCATATATTATAAAATATAGTAGTAATAGTACAACATTGAAAGCTACAAGAGTAAATATTTAGTAAAGACCCTTAAGTTGCTACAATTAATATTTACGCCGTAATAAAGAAACCATAATGATGTATATTTATACTAGAAGCTAGTTGTAACAACGTACGGCTTCTGCAGCGGTGTTGTGCACAAGTAATGACTCTATCTTGTCTTTTTCTCTCTGGGAAATGGACTTGTGCTCTGCAGGACTATTAGCGCCTATATAGAACCACACTACGGCCCAAGCTACTGCTAGAAACCCTGTCACGTAAAAGATACTTGGCCACCCACCTCGACTGTCAGCTAGCAAGCCCGCAGTGGCAAGGGTGGATACTATTCCAAACGGCTGCCCTGAAACAGGGAACATAGCGTGAACAAACATTTAAATCTCATTGAGATTAAATAGTTAATTATTAAATAGTAATATAAATAAATAAAAAAAACATATAAAACACTTTTTGTAGTTTTTTGCATATTAAATAAGTTTAGATTGTTTTAAGTGTTCAGCGAGATGTAAAATATGCTAGAATCTAAAGTAAATATAAGAACATACAATATACAAATCCTATTTAATATTTAAAGTGTAAATTTTTTCTTTACTTCATAGACAAGTTTATATTTTACTGTTGTGTAGAAATGTAATTAAAACTAAATTAATGAACGAGCGGGTAAAATAAAACTCACCTCCAAACACGTAAGAGAACATGCGAGCCCTTTCCAGAGGCGGGGCCCATTTGGAAATCAGTGCGTTCCAACAGGGGAATATGAAGCCCTGGAAAACGTGCTTCAATAGTAATGATATTCAACAATGATCATGATATAACAACAATAGTAAGGCAAGAGTATTGTCATAGTAAGACAATGAGAATAGTCTTGATAAGGTAAAACTGGCGTTACAATATTATCGATATGGTAACAGTAATATCATAATAGTATCGATATGATAAGAATAGAGAAAGAATGTTATTGATATTGAATGTCATGATAATATTCTTCATATAATAGCAATGGTATGGTAATAGCCTTAATATGGTAACAATAGTATGGCAATACTATCGAAAAGGTTATATTAGAAAATCAATAGTATCTGTATGGTGACCATAGCAAAATAATAGGTTTGATATTATTAAAATGGTATGGCAATAGTCTTGATACAGTAACAATGGTATTATAATACTCTTGATACAGTAAAAATGGTATTACAATAGTCTTGATACAGTAACAATGGTATGACAATAGTCTTGTTACGGTAAAAATGGTATTACAATAGTCTTGATACAGTAACAATGGTATGACAATGGTCTTGATACAGTAACAATGGTATGACAATAGTCTTGATACGGTAAAAATGGTATTACAATAGCCTTGATACAGTAACAATGGTATGACAATGGTCTTGATACAGTAACAATGGTATGACAATAGTCTTGATACAGTAACAATGGTATGACAAAAGTCTTGATACAGTAACAATGGTATGACAATAGTCCTGATACCGTAAAAATGGTATTACAATAGTCTTGATACAGTAACAATGGTGTGACAAAAGTCTTGATACAGTAACAATGGTATGACAATAGTCTTGATACAGTAACAATGGTATGACAATAGTCTTGATACAGTAACAATGGTATGACAATAATCTTGATATAGTAACTATGGTATTACAATAGTCTTGATACAGTAACAATGGTATGATAAAAGTCTTGATGGTTGACAATAGTCTTGATTCAGTAACAATGGTATGGCAATAGTCTTGATACAGTAATAATGTTATGATAATAGTAAAGATAGCTTCTCTTGGTTCAGTAACAATGGTAAGATAATAGTCTTGTTTTAGTAACAATGGTAAGACAATGGTAACAATGGTCTTGATACAATATCAATAGTATGAAAATAGTAACGATATAATAACAATAACAAGATAATTTTTCTTCATATAGTAAGAATGGAATGACCAAGTCTTATTATGGTATGACATATAAGGTAATATTAATAAGTTAATAGTATCTGTGAGGCAACAATAGCAGGGCAATAGTCAAGATATAGTAGCACTAGCAAGAATAAAATAGCAAGGATTAAGTAGTTAGGGTTAAGAATTCCTTAATTCTAAATAAAATTAAGTTAAATCTTTTAATCTTTGTTTCTAAAGTTTTACGGCAAAAAAAAATTGTAACCTGGCAAAGACCTTGAAGTACTCTTGTCGCTATCAGGGCAAGCCACCCTCCATAGATCGCTGCCAATGGGGTGAGCATTGTTACGACCCCACATGTCAAGAGAGATCCAAACAACAAATATTTTGGGCCGAACATCTGACACAGTACCCCAGCAGGTATTTGGGATATCGAGTAACCCCAAAAGTATGAACTTAGGATAATCCCTTTTGTTTTGGTATCCCAGTCGAGTACCTAAGTAATACACAAATTCGAGCATTGAACAATATTAAACTAATAGCCACAATTGATAATTAATTAATTTATTCATACGCATTTCAATTGAAAAATCATCATTAACAAAAATTCTCAACTATAAATATTTATATTAAAACATAAAAATGTATGTAGTCAAACGCACTGATGATGACGTTTTGTCAGTAAAACACCCATTATTATGATTTAGTTTGTTACTGTTAAGGTATTAGCTAAATAATAATAATTTAAAATCTAAGTATTTATTATACTTAGAGGAAGAAGTATTTATTATACTTTTATATAAAAGAGGAAGAATTAGATAGTTGTGTATATACTGCTGTTACATTACTCAATGAGATATATGCAGTAATAATTGTTTAACATTTTAAAAGATATGTGTTTGAAAATTCTAGAATATTTATGAGGATTAAGTGTTGATGGAGACTTTTTATAACATTATATGCTGTTAATACATTAATATTAATCAATGTATACAATTATAGATAAATACTTGACTAATATCCATTTATATTAGTGTGATATAAATATATACTTATTTATAAAAAAATCGTATTGGTGCCGGGCGAAACCTGTTTGTATGCCGTACAGACTCAAACAGAACAAAGTCGCTGTGTAGGTAATTCAGTATCTTATTTTAAAAGTTTTAATCGTGAAGTTTAACGAAAGTGGGCGTGAATAAATTGAAGGAAATAAATTGAATTTTGGTTTTTAGTAATTAAAGGGAAGATTTATTTCGATAAATACAATATTAAAACCGGCTATATATAAACAAAACTTTATATAATTAATTCAACAATTTAGTGTAATTATATAGAGTTAATACAATAAGTTACTTTTAACAAAGTCAAGAATCAAGTATAATGATACAGTTTAAAACACTTGGTGGAAATCAAATATCCATGTTACAGGTTTAAGGAGTAATAATACACGTATTAGGTTGTTATGTGATACTACTTACCGTAAAATCAGATGAGTTTGTAGTCATGGCAACTATCCCGACAGAAATGTTAACTCGTAAGCTGTAGGCCACTATGAAGCAGAAAAAGCCCATGATGGCCTGAATATTCCGGGTGGATATGATGACTAATACAAAAATAATTCACAAATTTAGCAAAATAGAAACCTTTAAATATAGGGCAGTTTATAAGTGCTACACAACTTATAGAAAATCATTTAATGGTATTACCATTTGTACTAAGTTAATATTTACGATTTCCAAATAATTATTCTTTTTAGAGTTGGCGCCAATTTCAAGTATTATAAAATATTTAAAATAAAATTTATGCCTCAATTTCTTAGTATTCTCTTCCTTTTCGAGTTTCTTTGACCATAAACTGATATAAAAGTTAAAAATACCCGAAGAGGGCTATTTTAATTTGGTATTAATATTTCTTGTTTATCTGTAAGTTTTAAATCTTTTTGGTTGTTTATGTTTTGTTACTGGAGTTATTTAGATATTTTGTGTGTGTTCTTTATACGTAAATTTTAGGTCTGGTTTAAATAGTGTCACTGTTTTAAATTTACACTCACACACACACACTCACACTCACACACACACAAATACACACACACACACACACACACACACACACACACACACACACACACACACACACACACACACACACACACACACACACACAAATACACACACACACACACACACACACTCACACACACACACCCACCCACCCACACACACACACACACACACACACACACACACACACACACACACACACACAAGTACACACACACACACACACACACAAACACACACACACACACACAAACACACACACACACACACTCACACAGAATACACACAAATACACACATATACACGGATACGCAAGGAAGCAAGGACTCAAGCACTCAGGGATGCACGCACCCACGGATTCACGCACGCACACACACACACACACTCACACAGAATACACACAAATACACACATATACACGGATACGCAAGGAAGCAAGGACTCAAGCACTCAGGGATGCACGCACCCACGGATTCACGCACGCACACACACACACACACACACACACACTATTTGTATAAGAAAATTAATTGTAGCAAACCGAGAAGAAACTTATCGTAGGATTTTGAATACGGAAAAAGATGCGAATAAAACTGTCCCTTCTTATAAAAGTAATGATTGGTTACTTGAAGGGATTCTGTATTTTATAATGTAAATTAAAAACGTATTACTTAGACGTGAAAACACTTGGTCGACATTTTATTAAAAATATAAGTTAATTTATAAAGAAAATTAAATATTGCTTACCTCTGGACTTTTCTTCCATGTTGGTATTTTAGCAGTGAGGTAGATGAATTTTTTAAACTCTAATTTCAAGTTTTATCTTAAACAGCTGTTTGAGTTTACGAAACACAGTTTGTATAGTGATAAAAAGACCTAATAAAAATGTTGTAACTGGTGTATTTACACATTTGTGTGATTGAAAAGTGTTCTAATGGTAGGAAGGTATTCTATAGTGGTAGTTAACAAAAGGCATGTTCCAATCGAAAATAAAATATGACCCATTGAGTAATGTATGATTGGAAATAAGGTGTTTTGTCGTAAATCATATCGTCGCGTTACCTCGTCTTTCTAAATAGTTTTAATAGAAATATACACACATTATTCCTACTGTACCGAGGTGCTGAATGGGGTTAGATAACAAGTGTTCTTGCGTCCGTGAACTTTATGAGAATGGTTTAGTGGATTTATATTCTAGTTGGATGCAAGTTTTAATTTATTGGGAGGTTGAGGAAATTAATAAGGGAGACGTCTTATTTCTATTAAAACCTACTGCAAATTATCCTTTACAACGGCAAGGAACGTTGTGTGTGTTGTGTGTATTTGTACATGTACTTGTGTGTGCGCGTCTGCATGTGACTAAGAGCGTGAGGGTGTATCGTGTGCATGCAAGTGCCTGTGTGTGTGTGTGCGGGCGCGTGCGCAGGTGATCGTGTGTGAGGGTCTCATGTGACTGTGTGAACGTGGGCGTGTTTGAGGTGTGTGTGTGTGTGTGTGTGTGTCTAACGTGTATGTGTGTGTGTGTGTGTGTGTCTAACGTGTATGTGTGTGTGTGTGTGTGTTTGTGAGTGTGTGTGTGTGTGTGTGTATTTGTTCATGTGACTGTGTGAGCATGTGAGCCCCCGCAGGTGTGTCCTGTGTGTGTGTGCGTGTGTAACGTGTGTGTGTATGGGGGGGGCAGGGTTTGCGCTTGCTTGCGTTTGTTATAATCATATAAGGATAGGTCGAAGCTTCATCGCTATCATAGAAGACTTGATAAAATTTGTGTGACCCAAATCCGATATAGGTTATATGATGGAATAGTTGAAAATAAAATTGAAATATCAGACAAACTTGCAAATTAGGTAGTGTAAAAAAAGGAGATAGTTTACGCTACAGTATTAATACGTCAACATAATGGTTCTCCAGCGATAAGTTGAGATGATCCCTGATAGGCTAAATAGTTATATTAATATGTATAGCAAAAAAAAAGTATTTGAGTTTTAATAATAGTTTTTAAAATACGTTTAACTTGTAGATTTTTATCTCGGAGTCCAATTTTACTCTTTACTTATATATCTAATAGGAGGTTTGTTTTGTCAAGTACGCATTACAAGTTAGTTTAAACATATAAGATACATAAAGTAATTGTAGCGAGCTTCAGGATGGTCGGATTTGAGTCGAATTTTATTTTAAATTTAAAATGAATTTAAAAGAAGGTATAGTATTTCCAGTATTAGTATAATTAAATTAAACTAAAATAATTTTATTGTGTAAGATTAGGATCAGTTGGGGACGGTTAGGTTAGGTTAAGTGAGGGACGGTTAGGTTAGGGACTGTTAGGTTAGGTCAAGTTAGGGACGGTCAGGTTAGGTTAAGTTAAGGACTGTTAGGTTAGGTCAAGTTAAGGACGGTTAGGTTAGGTTAAGTTAACGACTGTTAGGTTAGGTCAAGTTAGGGACGGTTTGGTTAGGTTAAGTTAAGGACTGTTAGGTTAGGTCAAGTTAGGGACGGTTAGGTTAGGTTAAGTTAGGGACGGTTAGGTAAGGTCAAGTTAGGGACGGTTAGGTTAGGTTAAGCTGGGGACGATTAGTTTAGGTTAGTGTATGAAGGGTCTTTGTTCGTAGTGTAATATCACTTTTTGCAACATTTTTATAAGAAATTTATAAATTTTTGTTGCGTTATTAGTCTTTGTGTAGTTACACTGAGGGTTGCAAATGCGATGAGATTATTCTGCCTGGCCTTATTCACTAACAGGTTATTCTTTAATCTAAAAACACGAATTTGGACAGGGCATGAATACTAGTATGTTACAGAATGTATGTATAAAGTTTCATATTAACCTACTGGGGAAACAATTATTTAAAAAACAAAATAATATTTAAAAAGATAGCGATTACAAAAAGCATTTTTGGACAAATATAGATATTTACCTCTATACATCCTGTTAAATTTTGTATCGAAAATAAATAGACTACTAACTTAAAATGAACTTTAAAATAATACTTTAATGATAAACCTGAAAAAAAATTAAGTTTAAATATCAGAAAGTCACAAACTATTATATTTTAGAGTAATGTTAGTAAATTTTTTCAAACCGCTGTAAAATTAAAAATTCTTTCGCAATTAAAATTTCGAAACTACCTTTCACAAACTCAATAACTAATTATATATTGTTTTGAAATTATGTATCATTATACCTGCCATATTCAGCTCTAAAGTTAATCGTGTCCATTCATAGCACACACGGAAACTGTATCTCTGCTTCTTTAAACAAACTATACTGACCTTATCTGTTTCTTTGTTTATCTATCTATTACGCAACAGGTTCTCCATAGGTCCTGGGAGTGCGAATTACAACAGCCAATCGAAAACTTGCATGGCGGGGTTTTTCTTTATTATTATCACTAAAAGAAATTAACACACAGTAAAAATTTATATTTAGGCTGTATTAAAATCGATAAATAATTTTATTAATAGTAATGTTTTTGGTGCCGCTGCCTTGTCAGTGGGAACTGTAGATTAAATCATGAGTACAAAAGTATCAAAGGATGACGTCACTGCGTTCCTAACGTTTTCAGCGATTGGTCCAAGCCAGTGAGAGTGAGATATACGACGCTGAGTATATAAGAGAGCTTAGTAGATAAAGCAGTGTCTTATGTTTCACAATATGATAGAATAAGACAAATAAGTCGCAGGTCGGAAAGCATATCTAGTTAAGCACTTTAAGAATTAGTAGTAGTTTTTATAAGTGGGAAATATTTCAATCTGAGAAGCATAAGTCAAGGAGAGATGTACTTTTCTAACCTAAACCTAATAAAAGTCAACATCTCTTCTAAGTTGAGGTTAAATAAAATAAAAATTACGTGCACACACTGACTGACCTTTGAGACTTACAGCTGTAAGTATTGTGCCCAAGGAGTATAAAGCCGAAACCCGAAGAAATTTGGAAAATTGGAAGAAATCAGAGAATTTTCAGGCTCAGTATAGTGGACGAACGAAAGAAAGGGTTGAATGAAGTGCTGGAAAATTTATTTCTGGCCTTAAAAGTAAGAGTTTTGAAAACAAAGAAAGGAAAATATGGATATGAGGTGCACCCCAAAAAATGTACGAGTTGGCCAAACTTGAGTTTAGGCATGGAAGGAAGATTCAGTGCCTGTAATAGTAGATGGTTCTGTGGTCAAAAATTTTCCTATTTCAGACCCTGGCATGAATAAGTAGAAGTATTATTTTTATTAACAGTCGGCGCCGCTTATTGTGATCATATTTGTCAGAAGCATATTTGATAACAATAACCGAATGATAACAATAACCGAACGCTTAATCACGATGTAGTCTACAAGCGTACTGCATTGAACTCACTGTATTATTGCCACAACTGTTTGTTCTGAACCATATGTAAGCCTATCATTACATTAAGTAATTCTAATTCTGTAACACTATAATTAAACTGTACTTACCAAATTTTGATGCTATTCCGGACAGTTTTATGTACAGTAGTAGAATTTCTGTAATTTAGTTTTCTACTTGTTAAAATTAGTGGGCATATTTCATGTCAGTTATTTTATTCCACTGTAGATTTTTTTTAAAACACTGAATCTAGCATAATTGAAAAAAATATATAGAACTACGTAAAACACTTGATCAAAACATTTTAACACATAAAACTTCATTATAAAACATTTCAATCTAATTTATACTTCAAATTTACATTTACTTTTTCTCGAAGAATTCCTCTATATGTGACTGTCTGTAGTCTTCTCGTAAAATATTGTTTATAAATTGTTCATATTCATAATGTTTGTTGAAATTTTCTGCTTTTTGTTGAACAAACTGCCTTAGAATCTCAAGAGCTTGGTGAACTTCCTGCTTAGATCTTTGCGGTACACATTTATCATTTTCGTCATCATCGGTGCCTTCTTCTTCTTCAGTAACTTTTGATGTTGAAGTAACTACCTCACAAATATCGTCTTCAGTCATTTCCGCTGCTGTTTCAATACTATCGTCAACTTCCATCCACTCAGTATATTCTTTTAAGGACAAATCTTGATTTGATTTTCTTCAACAAAAAAAAACACCTTTTGTAAAGCAATTTTTCACAGTTTTTTCAGAAACTTCATTCCAAGATTTTGCTATCAGATGAATAGCATCGAGTAAAGAAGTTTTTTTTAGCCAATTCATTTGAGGTAAGGGTTTGAAATTCATCCATATTTTCTATAATTCTAGTACGCATCTCTCGTCGATAAAAACTTTTGAGATTTTTAATTATGCCTTATCCACATGGCTGAATAATTGATGTAGTATTGGCCGGAAGGTAAATCACTTTGATGTGTTTTAGCGTAGTGCTTATGTCATTATGTGCAGTGCAGTTGTCTAGTAGAAGGACAATGTTGAATCTGAGGCTGGTATCCCATTTAGTCAGCCATTCATTAAAAATTTTTGATGTCATCCAAGCTTTGGAGTTTGAATGATATTCAACCGGTAGCTTTTTGATACCTTGAAAACAACGTGGATTTTTAGATTTACCGATAATTAAGAGTTTTTCTTTATGACCAACCATGTTAACACAACACAAAACAGTTATTCTTTGTTTACATATTTTACAGCCGTTAGCAATTTCATTTTTAAATAAGTAAGTATGTTCGGGTAAAGCACGATAATAAAGTCCTGTTTGTATATGCAGCTAGGAGAATACTCGGCCAAAATCTTTGGCCATTCGTATTGTAACCAGTCCTCAGCTCCAACAAAATCAGCATTTCTTTTTTCACCACACGTTTTCTTGTAAACAATATTTTCCCTTTTTTCTTCCATCGATTGAACCATCCATCTGTAGCTTTAAAATCCTGTTTTCCTATTTTTTTGGCAAGATCCTCAGCTTTTATACGCATTAGTGGGCCGTCAACTCGAGCATCTTTTTCGCGAACATTTTTAAACCACAATTTCAAAGCTGATTCCACTCGCGGATCCTTCCCAGAACGATGTCTTTTGTTGTCAACATTTGCATTACACTTTGATAATGACAAGATTTTTTCTTTGTTGTTCAATATTTTACATAAGAGAGGTTGAGAAACGTCAAGTTGAGAAGCAGCGTTTCTTTGACTCATTTTTGGTAATTTACTGTACCTATCTAGAATATCAAGTTTTTGTTTAAGACTTAAATCGCGTCGTTTCTTTTGAGATTCGGACATCTTGCTATACTGTCCTTTGAAACTTCTATTGACACTAACCTCTACAAAACCAACGAAAAAGATCTTTAAAAAATAAGTTATTTAAAATCATACTGAAATACTGTAATAAACGTCCATAAAAATTCACTGTTAAAAAATACAGTAGGACTGTACTGTAAATGGTTCAGTAGTAACATCAACTAATGTTAACAAACAACTAAGAACGACTCAGCGAGTCTAGGGTGTTTGCGTAAACAAAGAGTAAGGGAGACCTTCTGAGAACTGTGCTAAGTGCTGAAACCGTTATAAAGTATTTCTGTCATTCTAAAAATAAACATTCTATGAATTGGGCGTCATTGTGTGTTGCACTTGCTGTTTACACTACTTTGTAGACATTTTTACTTGGTCTATGCTAGTATACGTTGACGCATATGATTTTGAATGGCAAATTAAATGATAATAATAAGCGAACAGATGATTACAATAAGCGGCCTAATTACAATGTATTAATATACGTCCGTGTTTGTTTTTCAATGAAACGATAACAATAACGGAATGATAACATTAACCGTGATCACAATAAGCGGCGCCGACTGTATTTAGTTTTGATTGCAATATATGTCCATTTTAAAGGACAAATTACAATCTGATTTGATTACTATAGCACGGCGAAGAAAATAGAAATTAGAGAACATATAATACAACACAAATACAACTATATAAAGTACAATATACTACGGTACGTGTTAAGTATTGTACTGTACAGTATAGTGCAATGAATTGCACTGTTTTATAGTACAATATTTCAGTATTGTATAGTGAAGTTGTACAGGACAGTAAAGTACAATACAATAGAATAAAAACGAATAACTAATAAAATAATACAAAGTAACATATAACAACAGCACACCGCAGTACGACATAACACGACAAGATATGAAACGACACGACTCGACGTAACACCATATATTAAATCACACTACACCATTAAAAATCAGAATACAACCCAACACAACACAACAGAATACAGCACAACAATATAAATTATAATAGTTTATAATATATACAGGTAATTAAAATATTATTTATTATAACATTTTTATTATTATTTCAATAAAAAATCATAATAACAACAATAATCAAATAGATTATTAATATATTAAAATATACATACACATACACACATACTCTCTCTCTCTCTCTCTCTCTCTCTCTCTCTCACACACACACACACACACTATATATATATATATATATATATATATATATATATATATATATATACAAAATATGTTTTCTTATTTAGTAATAAAAAACAACTAAGTTTTTTCAAATAAATAGAAAATTCTTGTATTTGATAAACCTTAGTTGTTTTTTGATATATATATATATATATATATATATATATATACACACCCCTATATTTATAAATTAATTTTTTTATTTATTTGTGGTGGTGCATGTGTGTGTGTGTGTGTGTGTGTGTGTGTGTGTGTGTGTGTGTGTGTGTGTGTGTGTGTGTGTGTGTGTGTGTGTGTGTGTGTGTGTGTGTGTGTGTGTGTGTGTGTGTGTGTGTGTGTGTGTGTGAGTTTGCGCGTATGTGTGTCTCTACGATATAAAATAATGGTAGTGACCTTCAGGTAGTCCATGCAATGAAGTTACAGTATCTACAGAACAGATCTAGGAAGCGACTTTAATTATATAGAGTTAATTGGCTATCGAACTAGGTTACTTGATATGACTCGGACAGTGTGAAATATCACATGAAACGGAGATAACAACATACGTCACGACTTAAACTTTGCGTTGTGTTTGTGGTGTTATCGTCGATACGTTTGTAGGGGACAGATTAGAAACACTACGCTCGTAATTGTGTTCCCTGGTGAAGGTTATGTTCCCGGCTGACGGACACAGGGAGAATGTAATGGTCTCTGCTTACGGAGACAGCGAGAAGGGAATGTTCCCGACTGAGGGGCGCAGCGAGAAGGTAATGGTCTCTGCTAACGGAGACAGCGAGAAGGTAATGTTCCCGGTCGAGGTGCGCAGCGAGAAGGTAATGGTCTCTGCTGAGGGGGATAGTGTGAAGGTAATGTTCCCGGCTGACGGACACAGGGAGAATGTAATGGTCCCAGCTAACGGAGACAGCGAGAAGGTAATGTTCTCGGTCGAGGTGCGCAGTTAGAAGGTAATGGTCTCTGCTGAGGGGGATAGTGTGAAGGTAATGTTCCCGGCTGACGGACACAGGGAGAATGTAATGGTCCCAGCTAACGGAGACAGCGAGAAGATAATGTTCCCGACTTAGGGGCGCAGCAAGAAGGTAATGGTCTCTGCTAACGGAGACAGCGAGAAGGTAATGTTCCCGGTCGAGGGGCACAGCGAGAGTGTAATAGTCTCTGCTGAGGGGGACAGCGAGAGGTTAATGTTCCCGGTTGAGGGGCACAGCGAGAGGGTAATGTTCCCGGTTGAGGGAGACAGCGAGAGGGTAATGTTCCGGTCGAGGGGGACACTGAGAGGTTAATGTTCGCGGTTGAGGGGCACAGCGAGAGGGTAATGTTCCCGGTTGAGGGGCACAGCGAGAGGGTAATGTATATAAATGGTTTTCTGATGCAACAAAGAGTTACCAAGAGAGAAACGGTTGTTATATTAGTCAATTATTTTCTATTTCAATGAAACAACAATGACATCTCGACAGATAATGTGCTATCGTCTTCAGGCCCTTTATCAACAGGTCTTCTCTTGGTTATTAGAGTGACGTATACAGGTTATCCATTGCAGATTAGTGTAGGAGTTAATGTCTGTTAGTGTCTTTAGGGGGACATCCGTTTAGAGAAAAGGACAGCTGTAATGGTGTGTAAGTCGTGTTTCCATAATTTTTAATAACAGTGTTTTATTATTTTTTGTGTATTATTTTACAAGTTAAAAATATTTGAGTTTAATAAATAAAATTTACTTAAAACATTTGAATACAATTTTATAAAGTTTAAAAACTTTATTAATATTTATTTTGGCCTGAAGATGGCAAATTAGCTGCCGAAACGTCTATGTATTGTGATTGAAATAAAGGATAGTCGACTCATAGAGAAGCGGTTTTTTTTCTATATAAACTTGCGAGTTTATACAGAAACAAAACAAAACGTTAATCATATGTCTTAATATTTATAGTTACAAATTAAAACCGAAATTGTCCGAAGACTGCCGAAGAATGGTGCTGCCGGAAACCGAACCCTTCAGTAGTCACTTGCTCAACACATTAGCTACTCGTCTGGATTTTAAACACTCTTATTGGTCAAAACAGATCAACTATTCAAGTTGCTTCCCCTTCATTTATCTTACCCCTTCTTTTCTTCTCAGGGATTGATTTATTTTACGTTGTGACGTAAATACACACATTACATTGTTTTACGCCACCGTAAACAAAGTTTGGTGCTCGGCCGAACAGACACGGGGCAACAGTTTGTAAGTCTGCAGTGAATAGTTAAGTTGGCTTGTTGAAATTGTGGTAAATATTCTTACATATAAGAGGAAGAAAGCAGTGCTAATGTATAGATTTTATGAAAATCGTAATAAAGTAGAACCCCTCAAATCCGAACTAATTGGGGGTATAGCCTGTTCGGATTTGGAAAGGTTTGGATTTGTCGAAAAAGTTCGGGTTTCGGATTTGCTGTGTATTTTGCATTTGACAGAAGTGCGTTTTTTTTATTAACGAACAATATTAGAGCATTCATTACATATTTCTGTATCGAAAATTAATGTTTTCCAGAGCTACAAGTGAAAGGTATTTGGAACAACGCCATCCCTCGAAAGTTTCTGTGAATGAAAAAATTGACGAGGATGTATTTTTATGGTTTACACAAGAGAGACAGAAAGGAGTTACATTTAGTGGCCCATTAATACAAGAAAAGGCATTAGAGTTGAACAAATTAATGAACGGTGATTTGGAATTTACTGCTAGCAATAGATGATTGTATAGATGGAAGGGAAAATACGAAATTAGACAACTAACGGTAAGCAGGAGGAAGTTATCAGCTGATAATCTTGCTGCAAAATAATATTTATACGAGTTCACAGATTTGAAAATTACTCACCCCAGTAAGTGTATAATGCGGACGAGACTGGATTGAATTTTAAAGCCCTTCCCACTAAAAGTATTGCTTCTAAAGAGGAATCTTCTGCGCCATGCTTTAAAACGAGCGAGCAGCACCTCACAGTTTTATCCTGCACTAATGCCGTGGGAACAAAAAAGCTAACATTAATGGTGATTGGAAAGTCCGCCAAGCCACGAGCCCTAAATACGCTATATGAACTTGAATCATCTCCCTATTCATAATAAAAATCAGTGTAAGGCGTGGATGACTGGTAATATGTTCAAGGAATCGTTAAAAAATGAATCTGTTCCTTCAGAAACAAAATTTAATAAAAAAAATCGAGTGCCACCAAAAGTTCTGCTTTTGATAGACAAAGCTCCTTCACATCCTTCAGACATGCGGTTGGTATGTAAAGACATAAAAGCAATTTTTCTCCCACCTAAAGTGACATTGTTGCTTCAGCCTATGGATCAAGCTGTGCTGGAGAACATGAAACTGAGCTACAGGTAAAAGCTTCTGCAAACATTAATTGAAGAATATTGTTATCTTTCTATTCCAGAAAAACTTGAGACGATTACAATAAAGGATGTATTTACTGAGTAGATGAATCCTGGAATAATATCAGTAACACTTTATTGCAGAAATTCTGGAAGAAGCTCTGGTCTAGCCTCGAGTTTGTAGAAACACCACTTAGAACACGGGACGATGAAACTGAGCTTCTTCAGCTCATTCAAAGAGTACCAGGATGTGAAGATGCTGAAGAATGTTGCTTGGAAGAGTGGACAGCACTAGATAACAATGAAGAATATACCGAGCATGTGTATACCCATCCTGTGGTCCAGGATCAACACGATGACAGTGTAGCAGATAGTGATAGCGAGGAAAAAGATGCCTCTAGGATGCTATTACTCATGTCGACGCTGCTGCCGCTCTCGAGATTGCGTTGCGTTACGTAGAACAACCTGCAACTGCAACACCCAATGATATTATGCTAATGCATCCTAGGGAAGGTTTACGTCTCTTCGCCAGATGAAGATTACTGATTTCAAGTGAAAAATATAGTAAACTGTTTGTGTCTTTTCTTTTTAAGTGAAAAATATACTCGTAGTTTAGGTTTGTCTTTTTTTTTATTTTACTCCCAATAAATTCTATGTTATGGAGTGATACAGTAGTACAGTATAGGCTTTCGTATTATATCATGTTTTTACAGTGTCAATTCCAATATATTGCACATCTCAGTCCTGTTTTACGTAAGTAGCAAACTTGCAGTACATACTTGATTAAATTCTAGATACTTTTTTAAAATTTGGTTTTCATCAAATAATGTTCGGATTTCTCGGAGTTCGGATTACTGGGGTTCGGATTTGAGGTGTTCTACTGTAATTCATCCATAGTTTTTTTTTACAAGGAAAGACCTTTCATTTTTTGATAATTTCTATTTTTCTTCCTTACGCTTTAGTTATTTATTTACCATTAAATATAATTTATTCTTCAGCAACATGCTCGGAACTTACCCAATTTAACCTAATTTGACCTAACTTAACTTATATTGACCTAACCTAACTTTACTTTCTTAGTGGTAGTGTCTGCGGGATCAGCTGACGCTTTAGAGAAGAATCCATGCCAACTCGACTTGTCTGCCAACCTCGTAGTACCACAGGAGCATTGGCTTATTCCATTAAATTTAATAACAGTTCGTCTGTGTAACATTATTGTCGACTTAATGGGTGCAAAATAGTTTTTTTAAAAAACACTCTAGTTTTACCAATGTCTATAACATAATAAAATCTACATCTACATCGGAAAACCGAATATATGCGGCGTATGATAGTTAATAATTATTGTTTATGTGGAAATTTAACAGATATGAGAGTAATCTAGTTAAAAAAAATTAAAATTTTGTAAAAATAATACATCCCGGATATGCTAATATTGCATTTAAAATACTGATCACATATTTTTTCCTGAACTCTTTCATTTACATTACCTTTATTGTATTAGAAATTAATATTTAATGGGAAAAATTCATTACAACTTGAATAAATAAAAACAACTAATGTAAAATTTGTTAAAAAGTTACAAATTATTACTCAAATCAACAAAAACAAATTTTATTTTAGTTTTTTTAAAATTTTATAAAAACAATATAGGTATGTATATACATATGTCAGAATAACAATATTAAGTGTCAAAATAGAAAGCAAATATCCTTGTAATTTTCCATTTTCCTTCCTATGTATGGCGTTGGATTATTATTTTTGCTTGCTACTATTTATACGTTTTTTTATCGCTTGCTTGTTGTACTTTCTTTTCGCATTGTTCGTTTGTGAAGCAAGGTTCGATACCGTGAATCCAGTTTGTTTATTTTATTCTTTTAATTCATTTTTAATCTTAGAGCATTATTTTTTATATTGTGTGGTAAGCATGAC
>JBAIZL010000001.1:297184818-297189818 GCA_036971475.1 Prosapia bicincta
AACTAGATAACATATCTCATACAACAACTGATTTTATGTTATAGGTTAAGTTGTAGAACAACTGTTTTACCACTCAGGTTATGCTACTTTGTTTACTATACATTATTAGTTTAATATAATGATTTATATATTTTTATTTAAATTTAAAAAAAGAAAGCTTCATTACGCGTCTCTGACACATTTTAAGAACAGATTTCAATTGAAGTAGTTAAATGGTTTCTTTGAACAATAAAAATGTTTTAAATTGTCAAGATCTTGTAAAGATTTCAATTAACTATATTATTATACGATAGCTACAAAAACTAAATTCTGTTATAGCCTCTATTAAGAACATTTTCCAAATGACGTAGTTAGTTGTGTAACTCAGTCCTCCTTCTGGTTTCCTGGATTCATCCCAAGATAGGTACTTTCAATTAATTAAGTTATGTAACATTTTTGGTAATTACTAAGATCAGCTACTGGCGAAATATTCTTTTACGGGGTCAACTTTACCATGCTGAATACGAATCTGAAGGTATTTTTAACGGCCAACATAAAATAAACTAACCTAACCAAACCTGACTTACTAACACTCTGATTTTTTATTCTCGTCAAAGTGGCGCGAATCTTTGTGGCAAACCCAAGTCACGAGACCCGTAATACGCTTTCCGATTGGCCGACAGATACTACGTGACTTTTCAACTGAAAAAGGCGCGAATCTGCATTATTTTTAGGGGCAAAGCAAAATCAACCATCTTGGTGATAGTAGTCACGGGACCTGAAAGATGCTTTCCGATTGGCCGACAGATGCCGCCTGATTTTTCAACCGAAAGAGTTCGTATTTAGTGTGTGTTTGAGTGTGTGTGTGTGTGTGTGTGTGTGTGTGTGTGTGTGTGTGTGTGTGTGTGTGTGTGTGTGTGTGTGTGTGTGTGTGTGTATGTGTGTGTGTGTGTGTGTGTGTGTGTGTGTGTGTGTGTGTGTGTGTGTGTGTGTGTGTGTATGTGTGTGTGTGTGTGTGTGTGTGTGTGTGTGTGTGTGTGTGTGTGTGTGTGTGTGTGTGTGTGTGTGTGTGTGTGTGTGTGTGTGTGTGTGTGTGTGTGTGTGTGTGTGTGTGAGTGAGTGTGTGTGTGTGTGTGTGTGTGTGTGTGTGTGTGTGTGTGTGTGTGTGTGTGTGTGTGTGTGTGTGTGTGTGTGTGTGTGTGTGTGTGTGTGTGTGTGTGTGTGTGTGTGTGTATGACGATGGACTGTGACGGCTTTTGCCACACATTATTTTTCGAAGCTTGTTTGTTCGATGAAGAGCGGGTTATTGAGGCTTTATGTTCGCACAACGTGTTCCCGACGAAAACGAGCTGTTTGAAGGGGGATAACACAGTGAAGATCACGGACGACTTAGGTTTGAGAAGGTTGTTTCATTGCCAAAGATAGACCGGAAAAGTGTGGGTGGATTGTTTCAGTCAAGGTATGTTCATTTTTAAGAGCGAACCAAAGTGAACATAAACCAGTTTGATGCTCACCAAAATACCTTTAAGGTAAGCACCTAGATTAGGTCAGGTTGAGTTAGAATAGGTTAGTTTATTTTATCGTTATTTATGTTTGCCGTAAAAAAATAACTTCACATTAGTGTTCAGCATGGTCAAATTGACCAGGAAAAAAATTCGCGGTGGTCGCTGATCTTAATAATTCCCAAATTTTTATTCAGTAAACGTTTCAACATCTAACTAACTACATTATTTAATATTAACCACATTAAATAGATTTGTTAAAACCCCTATTAACAAAATTCTTCATATGACGTTTTCAGTTCTGTCGACCAGCCCCACTGACTGTTACATTAGGCTTTTATTAAAGGCTACTAACAACCAGTAAAAACTATGGCTTTTATTATAGCTCTAAAAAAACAACCAACCAAGTTTATAGGAATAGGTTTGTCTCGTTTTTAAAAATTTCAACCCGCCTCCTTTTCTTCAGGTACTTCCGTGGGATACACAGACCAAAACGATGATTTTCAGTTCGTACTTCTGGGGCTACATGGTGCTCCAGATACCCGCCGGGATGTTTGCTCAAATGTACGGCCCCAAGAAGCTGCTGCTACTGGTCATGGTGACATGCGGTCTGTTGACCATCTTCACACCGTACATTGCTATCAACATGAGCTGGAAGTTCGTGGCAATGTCCAGGGTCGTGCAAGGATTGAGTCAGGTAAGTAACCACATCGCTATATACAGCCTACACGGTTATTTGGAAAAATGTTAACTGAGAAAATTGTACAGATATGTTTAAGCTATTTCCTAAGGCGTAAGGTCATTAAGAAAATTGTTAATTCTACATCATAGATTAGAAGCAGTTCAAGTAAATGCTGATGAAAATGTGGGACGCAAAGTACAGTTTTAAAACATAAAATCTATTAAGCATGCAACAAAATTGTACACTAATATTTATAAGTATAAAACAAGTACATTAGAGTCTCGATAATCCGAGTCCCGATAATTCGAGCTTCCGTTAAATTCGAGCCTATTTCTATTTGAGGTAATTTATCTATTTGAAAGAAAATTTTTATAACCATACGATATGCAAAGGAAAGCGCCTTACAAGATATGTTTGTATCAATACGGTATGATAAGGGAATGAGTCGGGCTCCCAAGAAATGTTTATATTATAGTTTGATTTAAAACAGAATAGGATTCTGCGTATGTGAAATCGACCAGAGGGATTACAGCCGTCTGAGCCAATAGGAAATTAACATCTTGCTGCGTGGGTGAGCCTTTGACGTTAAACTTCTGTTCGTCGCTCAGTCACATAGTAACTGTGACGGAGTGATTTACTAGTGGTGTAGCTTGCTTCGTTCTGCAATATCAGTCGCTAGCAGTGGCGGGTTGACTGTCAATGGGTTCGAGTTGTCAGCATCGCATCACTACCCTGCCACAGACCCATTCCTATTCTACTTTAAATCAAAGTATAATACTGTATGCAAAAGAAATGAGTCGGGCTTTCAATCCTTATAAAGTTCTATAAACTGATTGAGTACATTTTTATTTATAGTACTGTATTAGGGTTCATTAAAACAATTATTTCTTCTAATGCTCAGGAAACAATTTCCGTGCAATCCGAATTTTCGGTAATCTGAAGGAGTCTCGGTCCCATTTACCTTGAATTGTTAAGACTCTACAGTAATATATATGTATATATATATATGTGAGTGTGTGTGTGTGTGTGTGTGTGTGTGTGTAAAAATTAAAGTAAATTGCTACTGAGGCCAGTAAAGAACAATATTATCATTGTTTTCCATTTTTTTCTTTATTTTATTCTTTTCGTTCATTTTTAACGCTAGAGTACTATTTATGATATTGCGTGATAACCATGGCAATAATTTAAGGATTTACAAATGTACAATGTAGGTATCGACAACAACCAGATGGGGGGGGGATGGAATTAGTTTATATCTTTGACGACTATAATTTTAGTTATTGGAAATTCGGCGCAGTGCCAAAGCGCGCTAGACTTCGAACATGAAGATTCTCAGTTCGAATCAGGATAGACCCTGAAATTTTTATAATGTAATTATTGAATGAATATTCGAGAAACTTTATTAACATCAATTGCCATCCACTATAGGTTTAAAAAAAATGTATTTGAACTTGATTAGATGAATATATTAACCATTGAAAATTTGTACAACTTATAAACCAACAGAGTGTGAGTTAGTAGAAGGAATTTAACAATTGATTTCAATGTTTTTAAATTGGTTTATAATAATAATTATGCCACACTACTGACACTAAATTTCATTTAGGTTTTGACTTTCACATTTCTGAATTGTATAGTGGAGTACGTACATGTTTTGTTTGTTAACCGACCCACACAAATGAAAATGGGCTTCATCGCTAAAAAAAACAATAGCACCCTCGGGAACGACATCAAGAAGAAGCTCACACGCGTTCATCCGAGAATTGAAGTACGTTCTGAAAGTTCCTGCACTATCGCCATCTTATAGGGATGAAAATGAAGATCATCACGAAGAATTCTTCTCACAGAACGATCGGATAGTCCAAGGGCAGATGCGTGTTTTTGCGCAGAACGCCGTGGTGATCGCAACATTGACGCTCTCACTGCTTCAATGTTCTCAGGTGATCTAACGGGCCGAGAGACTCCAGTTCTTCGTTTTGTCGCACTTGCAGTTTGTCTGAATGTAGTGACCCATGTAACAATTGATTTGCGGTCTGGGACGGGAGCCAACGGGGCTAAATTAAAGCGATTCCGAAATGCGCGCTGTGTTGCAATAACCGAACATCCGCTTGAAAAGTAGGCCTCAACGGCAAAAGCATGCTCCTCACTATTTCAACGCACGATGGCAACTAAAACGTGTCGGAACAAAACTTTACTGTACCCCCTCCTAAACGAGACCACTAGCGCTCCGCTATGACATAAACCAACTGAATGGCAAGCATTTAAAAAAAGGAAGTTATGCAGTCGCACTCTGTATAATTGGGGTCAGTTTCGTACGAAACAGAGAAGTGAAAGATTAAAGCAAACTTTTAGACGAGAACCTGAATAAATATTTTTAAAAGATATAAATAGAATACAAATGTTATAAGTAACGAAAGTGGCTATTTTTGTATTTCAGGGCTGCCTCTTCCCGAGTTTTTATGCCCTATTGTCAAAGTGGGCACCTCCTCAGGAAAGGAACTTGTTCTTGGCGTTTGTGTTTTCAGGTGAGTAGAGTGAAGCCAGAAAAAGGTTATAATGTAACATAAGCACAGATTGTAAACCTGGGGTAATGTCACAACATACAATACAATAATGAATTATCTACTAATAATTTTGAAATTAAATAGTTTGAAAATTCAAATTTGGACCTCTTAATCTGACTTTTTAACATTTTTCACATTTCATAACCCAGACGTAAATTTTCTGTTTTTCGATATAACGGGTGCAAAGTCTAAATGGTTTAACGAACATTACAGGGACACAAGTGGGAACTATCATAACCCTCTTCTTCGCTGGAATCCTGGCGGCAAGTTCTG
>JBAIZL010000001.1:297194818-297232318 GCA_036971475.1 Prosapia bicincta
TAGCTTCGAATACAACCTCTTCCTATCGAGATGTAGATCAATACGCATCGCCTTTTTTTACCGTCGACATGTGATCCAAGAAGGACCTCTTTTAGAGATGCGAGAACAAAGGACGCCTTTAGTTTTTTTCCTTTTAAGTATAATGTTTTAATCAAAATTTGTTTTTCTTAGAAGAGACGTTGCTGCCTTAAGAAATAGTGCCGGGTTAAATTGAAATACCTAGAAGATCGCTACCATGACGCAGGATGGCGAGATTCGTACCGAAATAATCCTTGTTACATCACTATGGTTAAAAAAACAGCTAAGTTATAACTTTAAAACATTATGTTTTAAAAAAGAATAACATTCAAAAATATAACTTTAACTTTTCGCGGCTTTACGAAGCCAGTTTTCTGTTCAATGTAGGGAAAGTGTTAAAATCACTAGTGCAATGTAATAACGTTCTTTAAAGTTAAAGGGCAATTTTAATGCGTCTTAAATATGTAAAGCATTTTGAAATTAAATATCACGAACTCTGCCATAGATTTTTTTTAATATAGTGAGGTTTCACAAATTAAGCATGTGCACAGCAAGCATAATTCAACATTTCAAATGTAAATTTATTTGTAATTTTATAACGTTTTTGTTGAAGTAAAGTTTGATTTCCTTGAATTGACATTTGTCTTTTAAATTATTTATCGAATACATCATTCTTGTTTCAACTGAACATTTTACATTGCAGGTCATCCTTTAATTATGTAACGAATTGCTGCAATCTATTAACATCACTTAATTCCTTAAGAATTAATGTCACAATAAGATACCACGTTACAATATGTAACACGTCTGAAATGGATAAAGTTTGAAAAATGTTTTATTTCGAACCAACAGGAACAACATAAGTCTCTATGGTTCCATTAAAATAACAATGTCTATTTTTCAGGGTTTTGGGGCCCGGCTGGAGGATTGATAATACTGACCTTGTGCAAGACCAATACAATGGCAATAACTATGTTAACTCTATCAATAGCTTCTAACTTTGGAGTATTCTTCGGGTTTTTCAGCAACCACCTGGATTTGGGACCAAATTTTGCCGGCGTGCTCATGGGAGTTACGAACTGCCTATCGAATTCGGCTTCTTTCATCGCCCCCCTCGTCGCCGGTTTCATTTTACAAGACGAAGTAAGTGCTAAACACATTTGGTCAAACCTTCCCATGATGAAAAATACAAAACATTGGTTACTGTGGTTCTATTATGTATAGAAATAAATGAAAATACAAAATTTTAAAAATGTTGTTGAATCCGAAATAGTTGGTTATTGAATTTATGAACAGATTTTAAAACGTCAAGTATTTTATTCAAACTAAAAAAAGGTAAAAAACAAACAAATGTTCTAGAAAATAAAATTACTAAAGCGGACACTGAAAAAATACAATAAACGGCAACAGAAAACAATAGAATCGTAATACTCATGCAAAACGAATATTTTGAAATACTAAATATTACATAAATTCTAAAAAACTTGTAACGAAATCTCATACCTCTCACTAAAATTAACCCACCTAGCCATCAGCCCCTAGGCGAGCCTACGACAGTGAGTGCCTAAAGTAATAACAGGTGGCTGAAGCATGGATAAAGCACACTCTCAAACACGTTATTTTCCTATTAATATTTTACAACCCAAGCCAAGGTCTGACCAAGGCCTCTAGGTATAACCCAAGCCAAGGTCTGACTAAGGTCTCTAGGTATAACCCAAGCCAAGGTCTGACTAAGGTCTCTAGGTATAACCCAAGCCAAGGTCTGACCAAGGCCTCTAGGTATAACCCAAGCCAAGGTCTGACCAAGGCCTCTAGGTATAACCCAAGCCAAGGTCTGACTAAGGTCTCTAGGTATAACCCAAGCCAAGGTCTGACCAAGGCCTCTAGGTATAACCCAAGCCAAGGTCTGACCAAGGCCTCTAGGTATAACCCAAGTCAAGGTCTGACCAAGGCCTCTAGGTATAACCCAAGTCATGGTCTGACCAAGGAATCTAGGTATAACCCAAGCCAAGGTCTGACTAAGGCCTCTAGGTATAACCAAAGCCAATGTCTGACCAAGGCCTCTAGGTATAACCCAAGTCAAGGTCTGACCAAGGCCTCTAGGTATAACCCAAGTCAAGATCTGACCAAGGCCTCTAGGTATAACCCAATCCAAGGTCTGACTAAGGCCTCTAGGTATAACCCAAGCCAAGGTCTGGCCAAGGCCTCTAGGTATAACCCAAGTCAAGGTCTGGCCAAGGCCTCTAGGTATAACCCAAGCCAAGTCTGACCAAGGCCTCTAGGTATAACCCAAGCCAAGGTGTGACCAAGGCCTCTAGGTATAACCCAAGCCAAGGTCTGACCAAGGCCTCTAGGTATAACCCAAGCCAAGTCTGACCAAGGCCTCTAGGTATAACCCAAGCCAAGTCTGACCAAGGCCTCTAGGTATAACCCAAGCCAAGGTCTGACCAAGGCTCCTACGTATAACCCAAGCCAAGGTCTGACCAAGGCCTCTAGGTATAACCCAAGCTAAGGTCTGACCAAGGCCTCTAGGTATAACCCAAGCCAAGGTCTGACCAAGGCATCTAGGTATAACCCAAGAAAAGGTCTGACCAAGGCCTCTAGGTATAACCCAAGCCAAGGTCTGACCAAGGCTCCTAGGTATAACCCAAGCCAAGGTCTGACCAAGGCTCCTAGGTATGATCCAAGCCAAGTTTGACCATGGCTCCTAGGTATGACGCAAGTCAAGGACTGTCCAAGGCTCCTAGGTATGGCCCAAGTCTAGGTCTGACAAAGGCCCCTAGGTATGACCCAAGCCAAGTCTGACCAAGGCTCCTAAGTATAACAAAAGAAAAGGTCTGACTAAGGCTCCTAGGTATAACCCAAGCCAAGATGTGACCAAGGCTCCTAGGTATGACCCAAGGCAAAGTCTGACCAAGACTCCTAGGTATGACCCAAGCCAAGGTTTGACCAAGGCTCCTAGGTGTGCCCCAAGCCAAAGTCTGACCAAGACTCCTAGATATGACCCAAGTTTAGGTCTGAGCAAGGCCCCTAGGTATGACCCAAGTCAAGTCTGACCAAGGCTCCTAGGTATAACCCAAGCCAAGGTAAGACCAAGGCTCCTAGGTATGACCCAAGCCAAGGTCTGACCAAGGCTCTTAGGTGTGGCCCAAGCCAAGGTCTGACCAGGGCTCCTAGGTGTGGCCGAAGGCAAGGTCTGACCATGGCCTCTAGGTATGACCCAAGCAAAGGTCTGACCAAGGCTCCTAGGTATGACCCAAGCCAAGGTCTGACCAAGGCCTTTATTTATGACCCAAGCCAAGTCCTACCATGGCTCCTAGGTATGACCCAAGCCAAGGTCTGACCAAGGCTCCTAGGTGTGGCCCAAGCCAAGGTCTGACCAAGGCTCCTAGGTATGACCCAAGCCAAGGTCTGACCATGGCCTCTAGGTATGAGCCAAGCAAAGGTCTGGCCAAGGGTCCTAGGTATGACCCAAGCCAAGGTCTGACCAAGGCCTTTAGGTATGTCCCATACCAAGGTCTGACCAAGGCTCCTAGGTGTGGCATAAGCCAAGGTCTGACCAAGGCTCCTAGGTATGACCCAAGCCAAGGTCTGACCAAGGCCTCTAGGTATGACCCAAGCCAAGCCTGACCAACTCTCCTAGGTATGACCCAAGCAATGGTCTGACCAAGGCTCCTAGGTATGACCCAAGCCAAGCCTGACCAAGGCTCCTAGGTTTAACCCAAGCCAAGGTCTGACCAAGGCTCCTAGGTATGACCCAAGCTAAGGTCTGACCAAGACTCTTATTTATGACCCAAGTCAAGGTCTGACCAAGGCTCCTAGGTATGACCCAAGCGAAGGTCTGACCAAGGCTCTTAGGTATGACCCAAGCAGAAGTTTGACCAAGGCTCTTAGGTATGACGCAAGGCAAGGTCTGACCAAGGCTCCTAAGTCTAACCCAAGCCAAGGTTTGACCAAGGCTCCTAGGTATAACCCAAGCCAAGGTCTGACCAAGGCTCCTAGGTTTAACCCAAGCCAAGGTCTGACCAAGGCTCCTAGGTATAACCCAAGCCAAGGTCTGACCAAGGCTCCTAAGTATGACCCAAGCTAAGGTCTGACCAAGACTCTTATTTATGACCCAAGTCAAGGTCTGACCAAGGCTCCTAGGTATGACCCAAGCGAAGGTCTGACCAAGGCTCTTAGGTATGACCCAAGCAAAAGTTTGACCAAGGCTCTTAGGTATGACCCAAGGCAAGGTCTGACCAAGGCTCCTAGGTCTAACCCAAGCCAAGGTCTGACCAAGTCTCCTGGGTATAACCCAAGCCAAGGTCTGACCAAGGCTCCTAGGTATGACCCAAGCCAAGGTCTGACGAAGGTACAGCCTAAGGCAACTCAAGCCCTGTCTCTCCTAAATTTTGGTAATGGTATAGGAAATATTAATTTCGCGTGTCATATATTATTAATAATTCTAATATTTGTAATCAAACAATCAGTCCAAAGAAAAGTAATAGTTTTAGGAAAAGAAAAATAACGCTTTTTTAACATAAAATAAACAGACGGAATTTCCGTGCTTCGAATCTCAAAAGTATGAAATATCATTATAACCTTCTGCACTTTGCACCGCTGTAATGAGTGCTCATGAAGTGTTTTATACACATCTCTACGGGTCCCTCATTAGGTGCTCTCTGCATCTCTGTCCCTTGGGCCCTTATTAGGTGTTATCTGAACTTCGGTTTTGGTTCTAACTAAGCGTTCTTTGTACATTTCTACGGGGGTCCTCATTAAGTGCTTTTTGCACCTCTGTATGGTGTATTCGTTAGGTGTTCTTTTAACTTTAGTAATTAGTTCTCACTATTTTTCATTTTACCTTTGTTTTGGGTCTTGATTAGATGGTCTTTGCATCTCTATACTTCGTTTTAAGTTCTCCTATATTTTCTGTTTGAAAATTTCTAATGCCTCTGTAGTTGGTCCTTCTCTTTCTCTCTTTAAATATCAGGTTAGGTATATTTTTATATAGTAACTTCATTAAATATATCAAACTTTATTTACTAATTACAAAAATTATTTTAATAACTAATTACCCAATTCCTACCATGAAGATACCTTGTGAGAGGGAAGGTAGAAACCGCCATATTTACCATGGGGTATTCAAGAATCCAATATGCTCCGCACTAGTGTACAACATCCCTGTGTTACCCTAAGTTTAACCCTAGGCACCCATTTTAACACCTAATCCTCCTTGTGGGCTAAAGAAGCACACAGGAATTCATTGGCGCTACCGGGGACCGACCAAGGAACTTCAGGTTAGCCAAGTGCCCTGCTTGATTGAGCCATCTGCCGCAAGTAACAAATATTTAGTTGCTACGTTTTGTGCTCGTTTGGTGACAATTACTCGCTTTGACGACGATAATCGTTTGTTATTGGTAGTATCATGATTCTTAATTAGGACAGAAGGGCCTATAGAAAGCTTCCCGTTCTGATCGTAGGGAGTTATTTGTGTTAATGATCGAATGCCGGAAGTAAAACTAGGCCAGCAGGGGACATATAGAGTCTTCTTCCTGTTTTCTTGAATTTTATAGTACATTACGTTCGGTGAATCTTATTAATCACTTAATCAATAGTTTATGTCCATCTGAACTTTGAATTTAGTAAATTTGTTAAAACTTACTGAGACAGAACGTTTTCGATCGCTATGTGCCGATCTTCTTCAGTGTCTTCTGCTTGGAGATGTTAGGTCAAGCGGTGACGGTTATAAAAGTAGGTTTTCGATAGTATCAAAGAGCATGTGTAATTTGTATTGTGTTTGTTCGTTTAATATGTTTGTACTTTGTGTTTTTGTGTGTCTGTAAATTTCATATTGTTCTAGTGTGTTGAGATGTGGTTCTTTTTTGTTGATGTGTAGGATTTCTAGGTTATGGTAAATGTCTGTGTATTTGTGTCCTGTATCTTTTATGTAGTTGTAAAATGTTGAATTGGTGTTCTTCGATTCTTTGTTTAAAGCTGCAACCTGTTTGTCCAATGTAGAATTTGTTATATTCGTCGCAGTTCAGTTTGTATACGCCTGGTGCTTGTAGTTTATCCTTGTTGCCGGTGTTGTGTTGTATTGGAACTTGTTATTAGTTTTGTATGGTATTTTGTATCCTATTTTTTGAAATTTGCGGGCTATTTTGTTTGTTGTTTTGTTTATGAATGATAATGTGATGTATTTATTTTCCTTGTCTGTAGTGTTAATTTTAGTGTTTTTTTTTTGAATTTTGTACCATAGTTTGTCTATTATTGTGGTGCTGTATCCATTTGTGTATGCTAAATATTTAATTGTAACTAGTTCTTTGTTTATGTTTTCGGTGGTCATTGGGACTTGTTTAAGTCTATGGAGCATGGATCTGAAAACAGCGTGTTTGTGTTGGATAGGGTGGTTTGAGGTGTTGTGGATAAGTGTGTCTGGCGTTATGGGTTTTCTGTAAATGTTGAAACTGTGTTTTTGTGTGTGGCTTTTTGTTACATGAGCCGGTGTAGGAAGTCGTTAACGTTGAAGTGACGAATAAAATACATAAACAATTATAAAGGTAATATAGCATTTTATTTGTTTGTTTCTAGTCAGACATAAGCCAATGGAACATTGTGTATTACATCACTGCCTTTGTGATGTTTGTTGGAAATGCTGTGTTTCTTGTGTTCGGAACCGCGGAGGTTCAGCCGTGGAACGAACCTGAGAAGTCTCCGCATGAGCAAGAAGCAGGTGAGTCAGAAGGGTCTTTCGCTGGTTTAGTTTTTGTGAACTTTTACGTACTTACACACACACACACACACACACGCGCGCGCACACACACACACACATACACACATACACACACACACATACATACATACACACACACACACACACACACACACACACACACACACACACACACACACACACACACACACATATACATACATACATACACACACACATACACACACACACACACACACACACACACACACACACACTCACACAGAAACAAAAATGAGGTTATTATTTGAGAAAAAGGAAGTTTTGTAATAACGAAAGTTAAGAAGTAATGTTTTTTATTGCAATTTTTTTTCAAGAATCTACGTTTTGTTTGCACCTTTGTTACGATTTGTTTTTCTTATACTCTCTTTACATTACCTCTCTCTCCCTCTGTACTACCACCTTCTCTTTCCGTCGTCTCTGTCTCCCTCTGTTTCATTCTACCTTTTTCTGTCCTTTCTCTCAGACTTCACTTTATCCACCTCCGTCCTTCATCTCTCTCCCTCCGTGTTCCCCTTTTCGCTCCCATCATTTTTCTCTTTCTTCCTTCATCCTTCCTCTCTTTACCTTCCTCTCCCTTCTTCTTTTGCTACACCTCAATTTATTTCGAAAAAGTTTTTACCGTCAACAAAAATGACAACAAAGATAATAATAAGTTAAAATAGCGGCAATTATGACACAATGTTGTATTGTTTCCCTAATTATTTGCAGAGTGTTACGTAATATTTTAAATATTAAGGTTATATTTGGTGTTCAACAAATTTATTTTGTACATTATATATATGTACACTAACACACACACACACACACACACACACACACACACACACACACACACACACACACACACACACACACACACACACACACACACACACACACACACACACACACACACACACACAAATTTGGCAACAAAAAATATTGGAAGGCTACGAACACAGCTTCATATGCTTCTTGTCCAGGAGCTCATTCAGATCTGAACGAGTTATCTCGAACATGAATTAAAACAGCTATCCCGCTGGGTGATGCGGTCTGACGTAGCTACCGGAGCTAATTCTAATCACTGCATATAACTTTAAATACTAATAATGATTTTTTTAAAAAAATCAATTTATACAATAATTAATTGGCTAAGCCAATACTTTATTTTACAACTAAGCTAGAAAATTAATAATTAAAATGACTTATATGTATATCTGTTTCAGATATTCCATTAAAAACTATTTTAGAAGAAAAGAATGTAGAAAGTGGAATCGATAAAACACAAAACAATGAAAATTGTTAGAAATAATTTCTTCGAAATACTGTGTTGTATCAACATGTCTATTTACGCTAGTTAGGCTTATATAGCTAGTGATTTGCAGTATTGTTTTATAAAAAGGTTTTCTTCTGTATTTTTGTAGTAATTTTGCATTATATTTTAATATAATAGTTTAACCTTTTGTTTTAAACTTACCTAAAAAGTAAAAAAATTCTTTAAGAAATAAAAAAAAATACCAAAATTCTATCCAAGTACTATGAAATAAAATTGGCTAGAGAATTCACAGTAAAATTAGTCGCCGAATGTTTAAAGAAGGTTTACACGGCGAATTTTAAAAAAATTGATACTTCTAAATGACACCATTCAGCAGCTAAAGTACAGTTACATATTTTGCATTCATGAATATGTTCCTCAATATTCTTGTTACCAATCCTATTATGATACCAGATCCCACTCGATAAATAAAGTTCCTCTAAAGTTCCATTTCATGTTTCGCGTTGTGGTGACCTAAAACATGTATAGCCGAGTTCGTGACTTTAATGAGCTCTTCCAAGCTTTCCAAACAGTCTTTATTGCAATTTTAAGATCATATTGTCATCCTAGTGTATACCGTACTACTTTTGGAACACTTGCTCAGGAAACGTAGAAGGGGAAAATCACCGAATGCATCACGCTGAAACCGTCACACTCACTTGTGCAGTATTCAACTATTGTAGCTTAAACTAGGGGATAACATATGATCTCGTACGACAGCTGATTATATGTTATAGGTTATGTTGTAGAACAGCTGTTTCAACGCATAGGTTGTGTTACTTTATTTATTATAAATTATCTATAAATAATATTCGAGCTGGCTTGTGAGTGGAAGTTATAATTAAAGAATAAAAATATGGTACAACTCAAATATAAAAATTTTAATTTCGTACGCATTTCAACGACTAATTTGTCGCCATCCTCAGTGAAGATACACAAATCAAATTAATTAAAAAATAAAAAAAATATATATATATTAATAAAAAAAAACCTATATAGGTTATGTTTAATATATATATATATATATATATATATATATATATATATATATATATATATATATATATAAAGTCAGTGCAACGGAAAAACAATGGATAACGTTAAATATCAAGAATATATATATATATATATATATATATATCACTATATAATATTTTAAAAAAGTGTATTAACATCAATTGTCATCCACTATAAGTTTTTTAAAAAAATATTTGAACTTGAGTGGCTAAAAGAAAAGTATTTTATTAAAGTTTGAAAATTTGAACAATATATATATATATATATATATATATATATATATATATATATATATATATAGAGAGAGAGAGAGAGAGAGAGAGAGTGTAAACTAATAGTATGAATTGAAAAAGTATGATGACCTGTGAGGTTGGCTTTTAGAAACATGTACTTAGTCGAACTTTTAATAAAATCTAGTGAATGTAGCTATCGTAAATTATATATTAAGTGGGAAAATTTAATTACAAATAAAAAATTTTACTGAATAAAAGTTTTATTTATCGAATTTAATTGAAATTTGTTTTAAAAATGTCAGACGCACTTAGGAAGGTTTTCATTTACAAAAGTTGGATTAAAACGATACAACTCACTATCACTATATTGAACTAACTATAGTAAGATTTATTTAAATATAAATAATATGCCTGCTGAAAAATAATATTGAATAGGGACAATTTAACTAGATAATTTATAATTAAAGAATAAAAATATGGTACAACTCACAAATATAAAAATTTTTATTTCATACGCGTTTCAACGACTAATTTGTCGTCATCCTTAGTGAAGATACACAAATCAAATTAATTAAATATATATATATATATATATATATATATATATATATATATATATTAGGGATGGGCCGATTCCGATTCTCGATTCCAGGAATCGTCGATTCTAGGTGGTATCGAGGAATCGTCGATACTCGATTCTTCATCATAAAAGTGTCGATTCCGATTCCTATCTTGTTAACTATTAAAATATGCGTGTGGAGTAATTTATTACCAAACAAAATTTATTACCAAAATTTATTATATTTGTGTGGAAAAATAATTAATTACCAACTATGCCTTATTTATGTATTAGTTGATTTGAATGAATTAAATGATTAAAGTAAACGAAAATATTATTATTTATGAAGCAACAGCAATCAAGATCGTAACCATTTCTGGTCGTTTGACATCGCTCGTCTCTCTCTCTCTCTCTCTCTCACTAAATGTCAGAACAAAACACAAACAAGTACAGTAAAAACTCGATTAGCCGTCACCGTCGAAACCGTGGCCATGACAGTTGAGCGAATAGACGGATAACAGATACACTGTATTATTCCTCCGAAACTTAACCTCAATAAATTATATTATAGACAGATATCATTCTCATTGTTGAAGGTTTTGTGTAGCCTATTACATTAAAACAGAACTTTTAAAAGGTTTTGCCATATGACCAAGATGTTAACTAAATTAATGATTAGAGAACTTAGCGTGTAAGCTAATATAACTTGAAAGAATCGAGAATCGACTAAAGAATCGAGAATCGAAAGGAAAATTCTAGAATCGGAATCGAAAATTTTAGGAATCGGCCCATCCCTAATATATATATATATATATATATATATATATATATATATATATATATATATATATATATACCCATATAGAGTAGACGGTATCTGGATGGGGGCAAGAAAGGTTGTGAGTGGAACAATGGCCTTTTACGACACCAGTTGAGTTTACGACACCACCCTGTCAACCCTTGTCATCAGTCAACAATAGCTAAGCCTTAGCCCCCAGTCAAATGGTTTTAGTCGCATATACAAAATTCTTAGATAGACTATAGAAATTAAACATTAATAAATAGCTTACATTAAAAACTAACGTTTATATATCTTCTAAACTTACTCAAATAATGAGTGTTATTTCTGCTCAGGGTCGCAAAAACATAAATTGGTTGACATCTATAATAAAACTGCCCAATCAATTCATGAAATTAGCGGCCCATAAGGCTTTGTCCTCTTGAAGATTTTTTGTTGTTTTATACTTTTATATTTTCTTTTACATTTTCCTGTTGAAGAATGAATTTTTTTGAGTTTTTTTGTTTTTTTTTTCAAAATCTTTTTATTTACATATTAGGCATAAACGGGATAAAAATTGTTGACTGCATTTATGAAATCGATAAATAACTCCTCAGTTGTTGGATGAAGACTTCTCCAAGTGAATTCTGTGAGGTATGTCTCTATATTAGGAGAATATATTTTACCGATTCGCTGCCTTTTTTTTATTCGCATGTTTCTTTTTATTTTAGTCCAGTTTGATTCAATTCCCTGATGTTACGATCATTAGGATCCAAGACGTTACGTGTATCTACCTAGAAAGTACCTAGAAGCATCTCGATTTGGGCTAACGCTTCATTACACAAAGGTTGACAGTAGTGTTTTATTACCTGTGAAAGGGTCCTACAGTTTTATTGTTTTCTGTAGAACCTTACTTACCCCCATTCAGATACCGTTTACCCATATATATATATATATATATATATATATATATATATATATATATATATATATATATATATATATATAATAAAATAAAAATATTTCAAAAACAAGAATGCTTTTAATGAATATATTTATTCAAAGCTTTTCGCCGATAAAATAGTACCAGCATCTTCAGGAAAATAATTATCTAATAAAATCCTGATTATAAATCTAATAATTATGATTATTGTAATTTTCATTCCTGATGATATTGGTACTGTTTGCCAACGAAAAGCTTTGGATATAAATTAATAAATATTCTTGTATTTGATAACCTATGTTGTTTTTAATTATTAAACAAGAAAACGTATTTTGTATTTATATATATATATATATATATATATATATATATATATAGTATATATATATATATATATATATATATATGTATATATATATATATATATACATATATATATGTATATATATAGTATATATAGTATATATATATATATACATATATATATATATATATATATATATATATGTATATATATATAGTATATATATATATATATATATATATATATATATATATATATATATATATATATATATATATATATATATACTATAATATATATTCTTGTGTATTATTAAAGAAATAAGATAATTTACAAATACAAGAATAATTTATTGAATATACAATTCAAAGCTTTTCGTTGGTAAACAGTACCAATATCATCAGGAATACTAGAGACCAAAGAGACGTCATCTCTAGTATTTTTGATGATGTTGGTACTGTTTGCCAACGAGAAGCTTTGAATTGTATATTCAATAAATTATTCTTGTATTTGTAAATTTTCTTATTTCTTTATATATATATATATATATATATATATATATATATATATATATATATATATTTGTATGTGTGTGTGTGTGTGTGTGTGTGTGTGTGTGTGTGTGTGTGTGTGTGTGTGTGTGTGTGTGTGTATCCTCCTTTGAGGTGGACTTTGGTGCAATAGTAAAACGGTTTATCTGTAGCTGTGAAGGTTATAAGTAAAACTAAAGTATTTTTTTTGAGATAATTTCCTTTTGTAAAGTAGCAGCACCTGGAGTAGCTGTGAAGGTAGGTAAATAAGAGGTATAGGTTTAGATTTGGAATTAATTTTTAATGAATGACAATGAATGGCATGTTAACATTAGTTAAACCTAATTTAGTATTTTATTAACATAATAATAGCTGAACTTATAGTAGTCGATCGAGAAAAGTGTGAAAATAACAGTTCATGATTGAATGTTATGTATTGAAGTGCACTTGGGTGCACAATATTTTTGATTTTTCCCTGTAGACGGCAGAATTACAATTTCCCCCCAATTCTTTGGTATTCACATTGCCATCATTAACAATTGCATCACGTAAATGAATGTGTTATTCTGTGTTGATTTGATTTAATCAAATATGGAAATAATTTTGTTATGATTTTCGTATCATATCAACAATATATCGATTGTTGAGCGTTGCATAGGAACCGAAATTTAAAACTAATTTAATGAAATGTTAAACAAATGACGATGTACACAGAATACTATTTTGAAAACATAGAGAAAACCGTTGGGAGGCATAATTGTAGAGAAACTGCTTTGGAATATCCCTGAAACCTTCCCAGAAATCTTGGGCCGCTCCAGGATAGACCTTGGGGGGGGGGGCACAATGGCAGAAAAACGCTGCGTGGTTATGGTGGGAAAACCTCCAAAAATAAAGGCCAGGAATTGAAATTTTAAGCTATTTTTTTGGCATTTTTTCTCATCAAAATGTCCATTTTACCTAAATTTACATAGATACCAAAATTATTATTTTGTACATAATACATAATATTGTTTAACTTTCATCGTTTTATCAAACGGCTCGGTCTGACGAGGACGACGCGGAGTCGTAGTACACAAGTTAGTACAGCCAAGCAGGTACGGAACTAGTGCGCGACTTGTAACATGGTAGTGTTTATGCTGGGTGGAGCTACCAATGTTAACAGAGGAATTTCTACACTTAACATTACATAAATGTATAAACAAACTACATTGCTTTAAAATAAAAATAGAATGAAAAATACATGCTATTTAGGAGACCTAAACTGGGATATATTTAAGTGTGTTCCGAATATGAAAAATATATTTCCCAAATTCTCGGAGGGTGCTGTTACCCTTACTGCCTCTCCTCTGGAGCCGCGTCTACAATTTCCCAAAGTTTCATTGCCATCGGATCAGTGGTTTAGTATAGCATAAGGCGCATACATACAACCATAAATTCAGTTATATATATATATATATATATATATATATATATATATTCATTTTCTAGAATTATCATATGTGTTCTGTTGTAATAGGAACGTCAGAAACCATGATGTGAATGTAAAAGTAAATTTGTAAACCCCCCCAAAAAAAGATCAAAACAGTCTAAGTAAAATTAGGCGAAAGAATGGTATCAGTAAAAAAATATCCTTTTGAAACGATTTATAATAATAAATAAATAGAAATTCAGTTTATATATAAATATTTATATCACTATTGAGAGTTTGAAAACAACAATCAAGAATAAACCTCATTTACATTGTCATGGTTACGTAAAGACATTTTGCATTTTATTTTGTTGGCATAAAGAAAGGACTTTCAACTTATATCACAATACATTCCGATATTCTCGCTTGTGTGTATCAAGTACAACTCCACCCTAATAGTAATCTGTGATTGTCGACACTCAAACGTACGAATGGTTGCCTACCAAGAGCCCTATTTATTTTTGGGTAAATAGTAGGCTTTGGATGTTTCCAAAATATTACGAGGAATATACGTACTGTTTTATTCAATAAATATAAATAACGTGTAGTGTTTTGATTCAGTTTTTAAAAAAAGGTTTAATTTAGTTTAGAATTAGTTGAGTAAGAGATATATGATAATTATCCATAAGTATTTCTATTGAATAATTTTGTCCAATTACGCAGTCTCTTTTATAAGTGTCTAAGAGGTATAATTTATCAACATTATATTTATTCCTTTTTATTCTTCTTTATTAATTCTAGAAAAATGTAGGCTTAGACTGACACACACACACACACACACACACACACACACACACACACACACACTGCAATGGGTAGGATTGGAATTAGCAAATACCGTCGCAATAATATTAAAATTTCGTAAAGTAAAAATGTGAAAGCAAAGCCATTAGAAGGGATAAGGGGCTTTGTATATTTTAAAAAACAATCAAAAACATGGAAATGAGAGAAAACCTCAAAATACTCCTACAATCACCATCGACATTCGAGAAGACGCGGCGTGTCAAGAGGGAAAGGAGATGCCCGGTACCAAAATTCACAAAAATGCCGGATAGAAGAGATAAACCCAAATTAAAGAAACATACAATATTTTGATCATTTTGGAGTGAGCCTGCTTTGTGTTCGAAACCGGAAGTCCAGCGGGGGAAAAAGTCGCATGATGTCGTGAAGTAGTTTTTAGAAGCCACCCCATTGGTTGACAAAACATGGTACGATACGTCTCGTGGGAACGAGAAAGACCAGCGGGGGTTAAAAGAAACAGCGTTATTCGTGACTTCAAAGAGGGAGGAAATCGGTTCGGTCGCTCCAGGTCTCAAGCCTTTGTTTCTGTTTGTGATCTGTAAATGACGACGATGAAAATGACGTGCTAAGCGCGAGACTGGTCGTCGCTAAAATGTAGTCGCGTGTGGTTTGGAACCCTTTTGGAGGAGGTAACTTCTCCAAAAGTGGTCTTCAAAGTTTAACATCTATGTGGCGGCGTTCTTAAGAAGTTTGTGTGTGTTAGAGGTGAACAATATGAAAAATTATTAGTCAGGAAGGTAATATATAAAGAACAGTGCTTCAAAATTTATATAAAACAGTGAACAGTGAAGAAATCCAAATTTAAATGAATGTCAATTTTTAAATCAACCTTTTATATATGAACAGTGAAAAATAAATAATTGAACAATAAGAACTTAAGAACTGAAAGAAGGAGAGCAAAAGTTTATACATTTCTAAATCGGGATATAAAATTCTACTACGCCAACGCAGAAGGGACGTACTGGAAGGGTAGACAAAGGAATTCGCAGCAGGGATCGGTCAAGATAGGTGACACTCGCATACCAAGATGGCCACCCCAGAAACAAACGAACTCGAGGGAGAAGAAAGAAAAATCTACCAGGATATAGGAGTGACCCTGCGATTAAGGCCAGGTTAATTTCTCTCGTTTTCATTTAATTAAAAATTCTATATGGAACAATTTTTGGGGAAAGTTGACATTTTAAATAATTCAATTTAAAATAAAATTTCTTTTTGTAGTTAAAGAATTTCAAACAATGGCTTTGTTTAATTCATGAACTAGAGAGAGTAGTGCTTAGTGGGGGAAATTCCCACCACAAAATGGAGGAGTCCTCCAAACTAGTTTATAAATATGAAATAGAATTAAATTGTTAGTAAATTGGAAATTTTTTTAAATAGAGAAAGTTATAAATTGTTTTGGAAAGAAATTAATTAAGTAAATGTTAGAAATTAAAGGCTTTTTAAATATAAAAAAAATTAGCAATAAATGAATAAAATGTAAACAGGTGTTAAGAATTTTTTTTATGAGTTTTGTGCAAAAGAAGTCAAATAAGACAGATGATTCAAGAGAAAAGGTTTTTTTGTTTCTCTTTAGTATTTTAGACCAACGTTAAATATTTAAAATTATTAAATAATAATCAAGTAAAATTATTAAATGAGAAAGAGTTAAAGTTAATTAATGAAAATTAATTAAAATTAATAAATAATAAGCAATTAAAATTAATTTATGAGAAAGGGTTAGAATTAATTAATGGGAATAAATTAAAATTAATTAATGAAAAATTAATTAACATTTATAAATCAGATTTAATTAAAATATAAAGGGGTTTAAGGGTTTACAAACTTATTTGGAATTAAAATAAAAGGGTTGTGAAATAGAAAAAAGGAGACAAAACTAAAATTTGAAACAATTTCTTTGATTTAAAGTAGACAATAAAAATAAAAAGTAAATATTCAGCAAAGATTATGTGGGTCTAGTAAATCAATTTTTAGGCTAAGAATTTCAAGTTAGGATGTAATATGTTTGTTTAATTAGTTATAGAAGTACAGTATAAAAAATTGTTGGCTGGTATAACTAATGGTTTTTTTAAAAAATATTAATTGTTTTAAATGGGATAAGATTGTTTAGTGATATAACTTATGTTTTTCAAAAAGTTTAATGGTTTTTTAAATGGGATAAAATTGTGTATTGATATAACTTTTGTTATTCAAAGGATCAGTTTTTAAATTAAAAGGGTTAAAGTTATTTGTTGATGATGTCAAGTTTTAAAAGTTCCACTGTCTAATTTTATTTACAGGAGTTTAAAATCAAATGTTCAAGATTTGAAAAATCACATAAAAGGATTGTTTATTTCAAAGAGTTTGAAAAAGGTATTGTCAAAGATAAACATAATTAAATTACACTTTTCAGTTAATACAACTAAAAATTATTTTTCCTATAACTTTTTGTGTTAACATAAATTCAGTAAAAAGTTTACTTAAATTTTGTATAGAAGGGGTAAAAGAAAGGGTTAACTGAGTAAAGAGTTACCACTGATATTGTAATTTGTATATTTTAGAATAGAAAACAAGAGATAAAGTTCTTCTAAACAGAAATGAATTGTTAATATTTTAAAGAGCTAGTTAAAATAAGAAAATTGCAAAATGTGCTGTAATTTCAAATTTGAAGGTAAAATAAAAATGTCATTTTTACTAACTTGCCAACAAAACAATAGTGTTTTTATTTAAAACAGATTTCTTACAAACTCCTAAAACCAAAGGGTCATTTCGCCAAAAAGATGCCTTCAAAGAACTCATTCCCCCGGGAAATACGTACCCAAAGGGTTAAATTGCAGTAAGTTAGGTTTTTTATAATAAAGTCCAGTGACCTGATCTCTGGCAGATTTTGGCGGGTCATTGCACAGTATCCTCGTTTGGCTAGGATAGGCCCTGTCAGAATTCTGAGCTTGCTGTGGGGTGAGGGTGGCGGCGGCCGCGCCGGTGGCTCGTGAGGGGCAGGACGGCCCGCGGGCGCCGCGGTGCGCGTTCCGCTGCAACACACACACACACACACACACACACACACACAATCATATATATATATTAAATCTATTATATAAAATGATGGTATAAAATTTTATCATCGATGATATGTACTCTACTTTGAACTAATTAAATAAATAATGATAAACGTTTATAAAAACTACAGTTTTATATCCATAATAAAACGCTTTGTCTCTTTATTAATAATTATAAAATATAAATGGATATTCCCTTAGAATATTACACTATTATTTAATTAAAATGGAAAATTGTTTTCAAAGTTTTGTTTGTCGATAAATACTAAAACTTATGATGTTTTAATACAGAATTTTGCCATTGAATAATATTAATAATAATGATAATAATAATTATTAATAATGATTACAAAATAACATTTGCCACTGATAATAATTAGAAATTAGGAAAACCAGAGAGTGTGAGTGTATGTGAATGTGTAATATATCATTTTCTTTACAGTTCATTTGTTTTGTTTGAAAATTCCTGTTTTCATGGAAATTTTACGATGTTTGATGATTTTATCTGTACCTGAACTGTATTGTTATGATGTTTATGTATTGCAATACATTTTCAAAATATATAGCCTACAGCGAATCGTCGGAAATTGTAGCCCCTTAAACCCTATATTTCAAATAATCTAAAATGAATCACATTTCTATAAAAAAAAACTATTAATAAAAGTTTAGAAACTGGGGGATAACTGTGGGGGATAACTGTGGGGGATAACTGTGGGGGGTAACTGTGGGGGATAATGTGGGGGATCTGTGGGGTAGCTGAAGATAGTTTCTCGTTTCTGTTTTGAAAGGTTGTGTCTACTGTTTGCCTTACACATTTTGAGGTTAAAAACTTAAGCAACTCTCAGGTGGAAATGCTAGCCCATTTGTATTTGCTGTACGATATATTGTGATTCTATTCTATATGGTTATTGATCTTTGGCAGCATCTACTGCCTTGCGTCTACTACAGATACTTTCATCTCTGCCATCTGGAGTAGCTCTGTTTGTATACCTTCCGTTTTGTTGTGTGTATATAATATTTAGATATAAAGACTTATTGTAAAATTGTATGTTTTAAAATAAATTTATGTTTATTATATTATATTACTTGACACTGGAGCTAAAAGCCTTTAACACAAAATCGTAGGCCTACTTGTTAACCAGATATTTAAAGTTTGTCTAAAACTTACTGTCACTCAGATACTCTACTACAGATACTCCTCTGCCATCTGGAGTAGTTCTGTTTGTATACCTTCCGTTTTGTTGTGTGTATATAATATTTAGATATAAACACTTATTGTAAAATTGTATGTTTTAAAATAAATTTATGTTTATTATATTATATTACCTGACACTGGAGCTAAAAGTTGGCAAAGCCTTTAACAAAAAAACGCAGGCCTACAGGTTAACCAGATGTGGAATGTTTGCCTAAAACCTACTGTCACTCTCACCTATTGTTCCATATTTATAGTGCCATCATGCTTTTGTGTCATTATGTTGGTTGGTTGGCAAGTAGCAATGTGTTGGCTTACTATTGGTTGCTTCTGATGACGTCATTTAACAACATCTGTGTTCAACCTATTGGTCTTTGTGTAGATGGTCTTATGCAATTGTATATTATCGTTGGTAGCATCTTATGGCTGGCGTCTACTACAGACACTCCTCTGCCATCTGGAGTAGTTCTGTTTGACATAGCATTCGTTTTGTTGTGTGTAGGTTATTATATAATTATATGTATGATATTTCTAATGTTGACAGATGAAATGCTATTTACACTTGTCGTTTTTCATGTTAAATAGTGATAACATACTTAAAGGGATAGTGACACGTAAGTTTTTATTAAGATCGGAATTATAAGACTCATTTTCAAGATTTCCCAATCAAGGAACTTTTCTCACTAGTCTTGCTGACAAACAACGCTCACTTGTGCTAAGAATAAAATGTCTGTTGAAGATGGCGAAGGGTAGAAACGTTCATAAAGTCATGCACGCTCATCATCTAGTATTTTATTTGGGCAACTATACTTACATTTCAACACAATAACATTGTATTGTGCACCAGGTATTACTGATGGTAGCTTATTTATTTAGAAAAAAAACGACTGTAGAGGGAACTGGAATACCATAAATAGGGCATCCAAAGCTAGCCTGAAAATTATATATTATGTTCAACACACAGTCTCTGCTCTGGTAGCATCCTTATCTTTGGTGCCTATTCTGGGCTGGAAAGGATTCTCCAGTCATCTTCATTTCTGGCTAGCAACTCTATGTTGTACCGTGTGCTCCTTTATAATAGCTAAGTATGGCATTTGCTGTCTTCTTATCGCGTAACATTTAGATATAACGAATTATTGTAAAATTACCTGCCTAAATAAAATTTATATTCATTACATTATATTATCACGACACTAGTGCTAAAAGTTGGCAATACCTTTAATGCAAAAAAAGTGCAATGTTATAATACTTGTGCGACACCATGTTGATACGTTGGCAATGTAGCAATGTGTTGCCTTGCTATTGGTTGCTCCTTATTACGCCATGTAACAGACATCTGTGTTCAACCTATTTTGTATGATTTCGCAATTTGTATTTTGCTTTGTTTAAAATTAGCGTGTTCATTTACAATTCCTGTTCCTGTATGTATTTCCTGTTCCTGTATATATTTCCTGTTCCTGTATGTATTTCCTGTTCCTGTATATATTTCCTGTTCCTGTATACATTTCCTGTTCCTGTATATATTTCCTGTTCCCGTATATATTTCCTGTTCCTGTATGTATTTCCTGTTCCTGTATATATTTCCTGTTCCTGTATATATTTCCTGTTCCTGTATATATTTCCTGTTCCTGTATATATTTCCTGTTCCTGTATGTATTTCCTGTTCCTGTATATATTTCCTGTCCCTGTATATATTTCCTGTTCCTGTATATACTTTCTGTTAACTACAAGTCTGGTGTGCCCTTCAAAAAAAAAAAAAAAAAAAAGGATTCTGAACAATACACATCATGAGACTTTCGTAATAGGAAATGGATTCAACCAGATGTAGACACACAGGAATAACAATTAGCAGTATTGATTTTGAGGATGACCTTGTGAGAAAGAAAAAAATATAATAAATGAGCTAAGAAATTTGTCAATGAAAACCGGTCATATATTTCAATTGAATAAACTAAAAAAAATGTTTATAACCCATATTAAGTGGCAATAAGAGAAAATAATGTATACCGGAAAAGTTGTATCGACACTTAATAAGCAGTCTGGAAAGTCAAGAGGTTTTATTAATAAATTATTTATTACAATCTTGCTATTACTTGCGATCAGACTTTTCTTAACTAAAAGTTGTTAAATTTTTAACTTACACTTGGAGTAAATGTTTTCTTCTTACGATTTCTTCAGCCTCGTTAGGAATGATTTTTGCCGATAGGAATGCTGCAGTTATGCTTCCTCGGTACCATTTTTTTGAAAGTTAGAAGTGATGTGATCGAAGAGTATGTATGATCTGTGCCGTGTTTGTTCATTTAGGATGTCATTTTTGAACAATGTTCAATTAAAGAATAAATATCATTTACTCTTGTAGTACTTGTCACTGGAACGTACTTTAATAGTTCTTCAGTTATGTCAAAGTTACTGTTAACCTTTTGTTCAGTTTACACATCATATGATGTGCAGGTGCCTTGATGCTGTTTTCAGTGCGCGCATCAATTGAGTTTCTATTACAGTATGTTATTCAGTGTACACCTCATGTTATATTTTTTTCTTTTTTACCCGGGTCTGAGCCCTCAAAACCCGCCCAGCCCTCGTGGCAGCCAGCCTCTAGCGAGCTACCTCCGTCTCACATGCGTATGCGGTTAGTATACCTACCGCGAGTGAAGGAAACGGGATTGATTGCCCATGTACCAAGCTCATAAGCTCTTTCCATGGAGAATCAGGAGATAGTGAAATGAAACAGTACGGAAAGTGTCGCGCTAAGAGCGGTTTGAAATAGCATATTGTTGTCTCCAAAATAGAGGGAGTGAGATGTAACTATAATGGGACCACTGGGAAAGTTTCTTCTTTCATTTGCAAGCAAAATTACTTTCATTGGTTAAACACTTTCAAAGTTACCGTGGAACAAACAAACAAAAAACCATACAGATCGAATACAGAATCTCCTTCCCATTTTTGAAGTCGGTTAAAAATATATAATAACAAAATGAACTGCTACATAAAGGCCGTGAGATGTGGGTAAGCCATTATAGTTTTTGAGACATCGTGTAGAGAAGGCGAAAACTGAATACGTGCAAAACAAATAATAAAAAAACTCTGCATTTGAAAACTGTATTTTTACGTTGTTTTATCTTCACCTTTCATTTTAAAAAATGCCTTAAAAGCAAATTGGAAGTTGGAGAATGGTTATAAATACAAGTAAATTCTGAGCAAAAGCAGTTTTTAAAAATTCTCTTTATAGTTTTTTTTTTATTATGTACCTGCTTAATGAGTAACAGGAAAATGATTTACCTACGATATAAATGGCTGCTAAGTTTCATGACTTAGTAGCTACTTATACTCTTGGCTCTAAGCCAAGTGCTAAGTGATATTATGTAGCACAAAATATGGGTTTACTTCCTAGTAATAAATTGGTTCAATTTACCCTAAGCAATAGCTTTACTTAGAAAGTTCTCAGCATTTAAATTAATAAACAAATACTCTTTGAGCTTAGCTTGTGAGGTTATGTTAAAAACAAATAAAAACATACACAAAACTCACAAATTATGTATAATAACACAATAAAAAATCAGAGAAGCACGTTGTTAAGGGATTTAAAAGGGGGGAAATGGGTAAAAATAACACACCATCCACCGCTGTCTAATAAAATTAGAAAATCGCTAGGAAAATATAGCAATTTGAATGTTACAATTGCCACTGCAAATAACCTAAAGAAGTTGTTAGGGAACCAAGATGCCATACCAAATGAAGAAAAGTCAGGAATCTACTGCCTGAAATGTAGCGAGTGTCATCTGAAATATATAGGCCAAACAAAAAGAAATATTAAAACTAGGGCTAAAGAACATTTTTTCCCACACTAAATATAATAGACCAGAAAAATCTGCGATGGCGAAGCATTGTTTAGAGGAAGAGCACGAATTTAAAGTAGGCGATGTAACCCTGTTAAAAAACGTTGTTAAGTGTAGTGAATTGGATGCATGGGAAACTGTGTATATTAATAGGAATAAAAATAATATTGTAAACAACGAGTCAGGCCCTATTCCAAATTCTATATTATTGTAATTAGCGTAACAAAAAGGGGAAAAATAATAAAATTTATTGTAACTTTTAGGTTAAAAATTTTGACATAATAATAATGTGTAATATTAATTATCTGTAATTATGTTGTATGTTACAACTTTTTTTGTAATTATTGAGTTAGGTACAAAATTTCTATTTGTTGTATCATGTTTAAAGTAGGGTTAGTAACTGTTGTTTTGACAAGTGGGCGTGGCATCGCCTACTGTATAAATACGGAAGTGTAACCTTACTTTCACCCTAGTTGTAAGTTAGAGTTTGTAGTAGTAACACTCACTGATGATGATGACTTGGTCATTGAAACGCGTATGAGTAAATAAATGAATAATTTGTGAGTTTTGTGTATGTTTTTATTTAAATAAATATTTATTAGTCACTATTTTAATTGTTTTGTTGATGACAGTTAGAATACGGCATTTTCTTTATTTGTCCTACTGTTTTATTCGTGACATCTTTGTAACAGTTCTGAAGTTCCGTTTTGGATATTATTTCGTCGTATGTGGTTATATCTCTCAGGAATAAAAACACAATCTCTGAAAATCAAAGAAAATCAAGAATTACTACAATTAATTTCTATTTGTAATTAATCTGTTCAATTATTATAGCTTTGTATTTATTGTACAAATATTTCGAGTAATTAAACTTGAAGATTAAACAAGAAAGTCCTAGAATTAGTACTTCAGAAATAAATGAAGTACTGAGATAAATTTAAAATATAACGACACTTTTGTTTTTTGAGAATAGTTTTGTGAACAAAAGTAATAATCTAAATTATATGTTTAGAATTTGGGTTAATTTAAACACACGATGCCGTTGAAACGTCAAGAAAAAATAAATAATTGATTTCGAGTTATTGTTAATTATTATAAAAATATTACTTTTTTTTGTACACTATAACCTCAAAAACGCTGAAAGTGTAGAAAAACGTAACAAAATTGATTAACAAATGTATGTTATTGTTAAGTATCTCATGTGAATAGTAAACAGTACAGGAGTATTTAAAGAAATATTTGTTCGAAAATCACAATAATGTGATATATATTCTTCTTCTTATATATATATATATATATATATATATATATATATATATATATATATATATATATATATATATATGTATATATATATATATATATATCACTTTCACTATATGTTCTTAAACAAGAATCTTACTTGGTATTTATGCGAGTTAACTTTGAAAGATTGGTATTATCTCCATCATCAAGCATCACTGACCGGGGGTTGTAGTAGACTGAGTTAGTAGACTAAGAGTCTACTACAACCGGTCAGTGATGCTTGAAGATGGAGATATAACAAATCTTAGAAAGTTAACTCGCATAAATACCAAGTAAGATTCTTGTTTAAGTACATATATAGAAAGTGATAAGTGAATACAAGAAAAGTGTTGCAAAGCTACAAATATTGTAACCCTGAAGGGTTAGTTAAAATCTAACCATGAAGGGTTAGATAATTATTTTCCTGAAGATGCTGGTACTGTTTTATCGGCGAAAAGCTTTGTATAATATATGCATTAAAAGTATTCTTGTTTTTGAAATATTTTTATTTTTTAACTATATTACAAGAAAACATGTCACCATATTTAATATATATATATATATATATATATATATATATATATATGTACATGTATGTATGTATGTATGATGAAGCCTTATGCATTACTAAACCACTAATCCGATCGCAATAAAACTTTATGAAACTGTTGAGTTCATTCCTGGGAAGGTTTCTGGCGACATAACAATTTTCTCTAACAATTTTTAGATACCAAAAGCATAAAATATGACTTTCTTTCTAATCTTATCTTAAAAAATTTCATTGAATTTATTCTAAATTTTGGTTGCTAGGCAACACTCAACAATCTAAAATTATTTTCCAACAGATTTCAAACAATATAGAAAAAAATTGTATATTCGAGTGCACTTTACTAAATAACATTCAATCAAGAACTTTTATTGTCGCGCTTTTCTCTACTACAAGTTCAGCTATTATTATGTTATTAAAATACAAAATTAAATTTAGTCAATATTAACAGACCATTTATTGATTTTTAGGCGATACGAAGTTCGCCGGGTCAGCTAGTTATTATATATATATATATATATATATATATATATATATATATATATATATATAATGGAAAAGGATTTAATTTGATTTCTGTGGTTAGTCAAATGATTCCAGGGTGATAAATAAAATATTTAAACATTCCACATCATAATGTATATTAAGGTGCATACGCTCAGACAGAACACACAAAGTTTATAAAAAGGTTTTTCTGCCCAGACGTGATTACCTACTTGTTTAAAAAGTGACCAAATATATGTACTAAGTAATCAAACATTGTAAATGAGATTTGTGTCTCTCGCTTGCGGACTCGGAGAAAATGTTTTGATAAGAGGAAAAAGCTTAATGAAAGACAAACCCCATAATTGGTTTGAGGGAGTCGTTTATTAAAACCCTTTAACCCCCTTAGGGTTAAAGGGAGTAGTAAGTTATTGGTTGATTAAATAAGTACAAAATTTAATGTTGCTTGTTAACAAACAAAACTTTAAATTTACAAACTTTTACTGCCAGACTAGCTTATTTTCACATTATCAACTGTTAACTTTCCGAGACAATCCATTGCCGAAAGATCAATGCTTATGAGTAAAACTAAGCTCAACAACAATGACGACTTTATGAAATGTTCAATTGGTATAAAGGTAGAAAACCTGCTAATGGTAGTTCATTTAGTGTTCCAAGTCGACTGAAAAAAAGCATCAGCCTAGGTTCGACGGATTAATAAGTAATTTATATAACTAAAAATCTATATGATTTTAAGTTAAGAAATTTTAATGTTAAACTCAATTTTGAATTTGTAGGATTTGTGTAGAAAATTTTATTTATATAGGCAATTGTGACTATTTTACAGCTGTATACAGAAACAGAATTTAAAAAGTCAATTATAATTTCAATTTACTTCCTTGGCCTAAATTTTATGTAACACCTTACGGATTTCATGTATTTACAATATGAAAGAAATCAGATTCAGCCGTACTTTAAACGGACATGATAATGTGTATATTGCGAAACAAGTCCCATGAAATGAAATTACGTATTTATTACCTGAGGCGACTCCCGGATCTTCGGAACAAGTATAGGCTGCGAACCATGTGGTATAATCGGTGCACATCACAGTGAAGTCATAGGTGAAATTCTGAGCTTCATCTGAATAAAATTACAGAAATATCTAACTTAGATGTATTTAAACGTTTCAACATATTTTTAATGTTTGAAAATATGAAAGTGTTTAAATTTAAATCCAATGATTTATTTCAATACAATTTAGTTTGACTCGATAAGAAAAATTTTCGATATAATAACATACTTGAAAATGTTATTTTTTAGTAGATCATTATAAACCGAAATACTCTTTTGACTACGCATACCTTACTGTAATAGATACTGTAATGTAAAATATGTAAATTATAACACAATATAACAAATTGAATATAAATTTTATTCATTGAATAAAATAACAATACTACTTATTATTGCCAAGAAAATTATATTTAAAGAAAATATCTCTTACAAATATATACAGTATGCCCGATGATAATGACAAGGCCAATCATTGAAAGTTAAATCACATAAATACCAAGTAAGATTCTTGTTTAAGTACATAAGTGAAAGGATAAGTGTATACAAGAAAACAGCGTTGCGTAACTACAAATATATATATATATATATATATATATATATATATAAAGAACTAATTATTTAAAATATAACTTTTCCTTTAGGTTATATATTTTATTACCTAAACACTCTTTTGTCTCAGCTTCAGGTTTCTAATTAATTAACACCAATATCAATTTTAACATCACTTGCATTTATTCTTGACATTTAATTAATACACATTATACCCATTTACCTTAATACTACTTAGTGACAAGATTGATTCCTTAACTAATTTTACAATTACAAAAAAAACAAAGGTGGACTCTTGAGGCTTTAGGTTATTACAATAAAATTTAGAATCAGTGTTAATTTTTTTTCTCTTGGGTCGTTTGGATCTTTTTATAAATTAGAACGTGGTGAAAAAACTAGATTATTATTTTATACTAATAAATTTAAAATTGTTCTAAATTTATTGTTTATAAAGCTCTGTTGGCTAATTTTAATGAAAAAAAGTAAGTACAGTACTTATTGTTTGTTGATTCCTGGGATCTTGACCGTCGATAATGCTTCGCTGCACTTTCTCATAACTGACTTATGTTTCCTAATTTTTTTACTAAACTATTTACGTCGCACTTTTTTAAATTATACAAATACAAAATATACAATTCTCTTAATTCTATTAACAAAATTTATCCCTTATTAACATTACTGACACCTGGTCCTTCCCCCAATACGTCTGCCCTCATCTGAAGTTCCTCCAAGACTCCCTGATCACTCCTTTGACAACCTCGCATTCTCTTCCCCCTCACGTATTCCTGTTAATTTGGTTAACCCCATACCCATCTACAAAGAGCTTACTCCAACGGTACAGTGTTATTATAACCCAGGTATTTTGGTCCTTGGAAAGTCCTATTATAATTTAGTTGGACCCTTCTTTTGTTAACGATTCCACAGCCCATTTATGACTACACTCGAAATAGAACAATGCCCATGTACTTTGTCCGTAATTTTAGTAACTACTTTTGTCGCTTTTGCAAAATAGTATTTCTTCCGACTATTTTTCTTTTTGGATATAAACTGAATTTATTCCTTAGCCTCATACGTGATGTTATATTATATACACTGGTAATTATTTTTATTTATCTTTTACCATAATTATTTATTTATTTATGCATAGGTTCAGTTCAATTTTTATTTTTAGTAAACACAAAAACGTATACTTAGTAGAAACTTCTAACTAGATAATATAAAATAATCATTGTTATCACTGTTATGTGTCAAACTCTGGTTTAATTTGACCTTTAAAAATGTTAAACAACCAATACGTAATACTTATACAAATACCAGTTAATATACATTTTTTTAAAGGCAAATAATAATATTAAACATAATAACCTTTGTATTACTATATATACAGTATATATATATATATATATATATATATATATATATATATATATATATATATATATACAGTGGGATAACTCGGATAACAGGGATAACTCCCGATTATCCGTGGAATAGGGTGGCCCGGTAACGCCGGATAACCGAATTCCCCGGGTAATCCGCTATGAACAAAGAATACGAAAAACGATCGATAATCGATTATTATAACATGAGTTACACAAATAATGACCCCGGTTGATTCAATCCACAAATAATCTTCAGAGGACAAAATAAATACAGAAAATAAATTAAAATGTCGATGTATTATAACATGTACATTTATATGTCTAACTACATATTTTCAATACGTACATAGGTATATGTCAAAAATATTTCTTTACAAATAATACAAAAAAATCTGTCACTTTCGTTTGTTTTTTTTTGTGAGCATTGATTTAGCTTTAATGTGAGATCTAACCATTTTGTCGCACAGTGTTTATTTGTGTCACAAAGCCATAAAAATCGATAATGTATATGACAGACATGGATAATGCATATGTCACGTCCTAGACGATTTATAGCCGAGATTAGCTGGCATTTGTTTACAATCTTATGATACGCATTAGGTTTTCGGGCGTCCAAGCATTTTGTCATTGTCTCTTATATACAGTAGTCTGCTCGCCCTTTTATTTCGCTGGCCCGCGTCGGGATGCTTCCCTTTCAATGTAAAAATTAGTACGTACATATCTATTCCCTTCATCTTAACTTCTATTAAGCCTAATATGTATTTACGCCGTAATTCACCGTTTGGAAATTTAAACACATGAATCTGATTGGAATAAAAACTGGATATATGTAAAATAATGGCAGACCCCGGATAATCCGCAAACCGGTTAAACCTCCCACGGATAATCCGGAGTTTACTGTATATATATATATATATATATATATATATATATATATATATATATATATATATATGTCTTGATTAAAAAAAAATGAATGTCATCTAGTTTCCAAATGTGTATTACAAACAAAATAAATATTTTTACAACTAATATTTGACCCTAGAATTGATAATGCAACGGAGAAGGACCCCACCCGTAATTGATGGCGCACGCCTGACAAGTACGAGTTCACACTAGAGTGGACACAACGGTACGCCCTCTCGTAATGGTAGAGCCTTCTAGAAGTAACGGAACGAAATTACTGGAACTGGCAAGTCACGCTTAAGCGGAAACAAAAGCTAAACTATTCTAGAACCTTCTAGTAAAAGAAAATACTAGAAGCGGCAAGTAGATTCTAAGGGTTGGTCTTCACCGTGAAGAGACCAGTGTCCGGGAAACTAAGCGATGGTGACTGAGTGAGTGTTAATGCGTGTTACGTGTAAATATACTATTAGCGAACTCAGTAGTTGTGGTGACTGAGTGAGTGTTAATGCGTGTTACGTGTAAATATACTATTAGCGAACTCAGTAGTTGTGGTGACTGAGTGAGTGTTAATGCGTGTTACGTGTAAATATACTATTAGCGAACTCAGTAGTTGTGGTGACTGATTGAGTGTTAATGCGTGTTACGTGTAAATATACTATTAGCGAACTCAGTAGTTGTGGTGACTGAGTGAGTGTTAATGCGTGTTACGTGTAAATATACTATTAGCGAACTCAGTAGTTGTGGTGACTGAGTGAGTGTTAATGCGTGTTACGTGTAAATATACTATTAGCGAACTCAGTAGTTGTGGTGACTGAGTGAGTGTTAATGCGTGTTTCGTGTAAATATACTATTAGCGAACTCAGTAGTTGTGGTGACTGAGTGAGTGTTAATGCGTGTTACGTGTAAATATACTATTAGCGAACTCAGTAGTTGTGGTGACTGAGTGAGTGTTAATGCGTGTTACGTGTAAATATACTATTAGCGAACTCAGTAGTTGTGGTGACTGAGTGAGTGTTAATGCGTGTTACGTGTAAATATACTATTAGCGAACGCAGTAGTTGTGGTGACTGAGTGAGTGTTAATGCGTGTTACGTGTAAATATACTATTAGCGAACTCAGTAGTTGTGGTGACTGAGTGAGTGTTAATGCGTGTTACGTGTAAATATACTATAAGCGAACTCAGTAGTTGTGGTGACTGAGTGAGTGTTAATGCGTGTTACGTGTAAATATACTATTAGCGAACTCAGTAGTTGTGGTTACTGAGTGAGTGTTAATGCGTGTTACTTGTAAATATACTATTAGCGAACTCAGTAGTTGTGGTGACTGAGTGAGTGTTAATGCGTGTTACGTGTAAATATACTATTAGCGAACTCAGTAGCTGTGGTGACTGAGTGAGTGTTAATGCGTGTTACGTGTAAATATACTATTAGCGAACTCAGTAGCTGTGGTGACTGAGTGAGTGTTAATGCGTGTTACGTGTAAATATACTATTAGCGAACTCAGTAGTTGTGGTGACTGAGTGAGTGATAATGCGTGTTAAGTGTAAATATACTATTAGCGAACTCAGTAGTTGTGGTGACTGAGTGAGTGTTAATGCGTGTTACGTGTAAATATACTATTAGCGAACTCAGTAGTTGTGGTGACTGAGTGAGTGTTAATGCGTGTTACGTGTAAATATACTATTAGCGAACTCAGTAGTTGTGGTGACTGAGTGAGTGTTAATGCGTGTTACGTGTAAATATACTATTAGCGAACTCAGTAGTTGTGGTGACTGAGTGAGTGTTAATGCGTGTTACGTGTAAATATACTATTAGCGAACTCAGTAGTTGTTATTAAAACTAATGTAAACAGCGTTTCGACACTTTTATAAGTTTTAAGTGTATAAATAATTATAAACATAAAAGTTAGTAAATTATTACATAATTAGTTTCTCTAAAATTGCTTTATAACTACCATTATAAATATATATAATCGCCTAATATTTGATTAAACCCCGGCGAGATCTGATACATTTATCGAGTGCGTTGTTGATTATATAAATAGTCTGGTTTTAAAATATTTTGTGAAATCCACGGGTCGTTATTAAAGCCTTTACGGTTTAGAGACTAAATATATGTAATACTAAATAATATGTGAAAGTGCGCCCTAATCAAAAGGTGTTCTCAAAGGATGCTCACAATAATTATATGTAAGTGTAAAGAAGTAAGTATAGTTTGTACAGTTTAAATATTTAAACGGATGAAAGTAAAGCCACAATAGGACTTATGAGCAGTTTAGGGGTGGGAAGTCGTAACTCATGCATTAACAATCTTCCCAATTTCCCATCTTCCTTAAACTGACCGAACGCTGTACTACATATGATGCTACGGTTATCTATTGTAGGCCTAGTTTTGTTTGGGAATATTGTAGTTTAAAGTATATTACCTCATATTTCGCCTGGCCAGTTCATTATAGTTATATTTATTCTTGAATTTTGTAGTCCATTACCTTCGGTGAATCTTAACTAATCACTTAACAACAGTTTATAACAATAAACTTAAATTTTGTAAATTTGTTGAAGCTTACTGAGACAGAACGTTTTCGACCACTATGTGGCGATCTTCCTAAGTGTCTTCTATTTGGAGATGTCGGGTCAAACGGTGACGGTTTTAAGATACCAACAACAAGGATAAACTAGAAGCACCAGGTGTGTACAAACTAAACTGCGACAAATGTAACAATTTCTACATTGGATAAAGAGGTCGCAGCTTTAAACAAAGAATCGAGGAACACAAACAGAACACCAATTCAACATTTTACAATCACATAAAAGAATCATGACACAAATACACAGACATTTACCATAACCTAGAAATCCTACACATCAACAAAAAAGGACCCCATCTCAACACACTAGAACAATATGAAATTGTTAGATACACAAAAACACAAAGCACAAACATATTAAATGAACAAACACAATACAAATCACACGTACTCTCTAATACTATCGAAAACCTGCCTTTAAAACGTCACCGCTTGACCCGACATCTCCAAGCAGAAGACACTGATGAAGATCGCCACATGGCGATCGAAAACGTTCTGTCTCAGTAGGTTTTAACAAAGTTTTAGGCAAAATTTACAAAATTTAAAGTTCGGATCGTCATAAATTATTGTTTAAGTGATTAATTATATTTATTATGACTCTGCCACTCCAATAATTGTAAAATCTGCCACTGTAACTATGCCAGAGTATGAAACATATTTAAATTAATTATTTTATGATTGAAGTTATCCGAAGTTATCCATATATTGAAGTTATCCGATACGTACAAAAAACTAAGATAATGATTGTTGGGGCAGAAAAATCTACTCAATTTATCTATGATGGTTTTTTGAAATATAGATAATAGGCAATTAGTGTGCGAAAAAACCACCGTGATTATAAATATCAATATTAAATGAGGATGAAAAGAGCTTTAAAATGAGAAACTGCATAAATAATACAGAAATTTAGATAGTTTACTTACAGTATAGTTTTAGCAGGCCTTTAGTGGGATCTGGTAAATAGAAGGTTCCACCCAAATCGCTTTTTAAAGTTTCTCTGAAATAAAGTTCCAAAGCACAACATTTTTGTTTCAACGTTGATAAATCACAACACACAGATCACAGATAAGTTATTTTGTGTTTTCTTATTTTATTACAAAATTGAGAGGCAACCTGTTTATATTAAAATTGTAGAGGCTTGAATGTAATTATAAAGCTTATTGTTAAAGGTTTTATAATTAAAAGGGTAAAATTCCCAACTAAAAATATAATTGAAACATAAATACATTTTACTTCTGAAATTATTGAGCGATTGAAATAGAATAAAGGTAATAAAAATTATATTATTATTTATTATATAATACTATATTCTATTGTTTAATTATACTATATACATATAGTATATTATACAGTTATATTAAAATGATATAGGAAATATTTTTCATTGTATTATTATCCGAGGGACTCTCTTGCACAAGTTATTTACTCTAACACTTTAGAAAAGACCTAAAACGAAGTTTCTACTTTCTCTCTTTCTCTTTAACACAAAACTATATTGTATTAATTAGATTGAAATTATTACTATTGTTATACATAAGAACTATTGTCATATTTGAATAACTGCTCACCCCAACATCATGTCAACGTTCCACGTGTTTACGTTATTCGTATCGTTATTTAAGTGGAAATACAAATCGGCGCAGCTGACATTTTCGTATTTTTTTATTTCAATGTTGCATAGTCTATCAACAGCTGCACGGACCCATTTTCCTGAAAACTGAAAGGTAGGCCTATATATTGTGAAGGCATGTAAGATAAACCTGCAGCACATTTACCTGTTTTAATGAGCACTGAAAGTTATAATAGATACTATCTGACCCCTGCTATGTTTTTTGTGGAACATTGTGGATTCATGGATGTACCCTGCCACGATTCGCTGAAGCATATTGAGGTTGCATGGATGTATCCTACCACGTTTTCTGTGGAACATTACGATTTCATGGATCTATCCTTTCACGCTCATATGTAGAACATTGTGGTTGCATGGATGTACTCTGCTACGCTTTTCTGTGGAAAATTGTGGTTTCATAGGTGTACCCTGTCACGGTTTTTTATGGAACATTGTGGTTGCATGGATGTACAATGTCACGCTCTCTGTGGAAAATTGTGGTTGCATGGATGTACAATGTCACGCTCTCTGTGGAACATTGTAGTTTCATGGGTGTACCCTACACTCTGTTACGTTTTTCTGTGGAACATTGTAGTTGCATGGATGTACAATGTCACGCTCTCTGTGGAACATTGTGGTTGCATGGATGTACTCTACTACGCTTTTCTGTGGAACATTGTAGTTTCATGGGTGTACCCTGTCACGCTTTTTTCATGGAATATTGTGGTTTCATGGGCACGATTTTTTCATGGAACATTGTGGTTTCATGGGTGTACCCTGTCACGCTTTTTTCATGGAACATTATGGTTTCATGGGTGCACCCTGTCACGCTTTTTTCATGGAACATTGTGGTTTCATGGGTGTACCCTGTCACGCTTTTTTCATGGAACATTGTGGTTTCATGGGTGTACCCTGTCACGCTTTTTTCATGGAACATTGTGGTTTCATGGGTGTACCCTGTCACGCTTTTTTCATGGAACATTACGGTTTCATGGGTGTACTCTGTCACGCTTTTTCATGGAACATTATGGTTTCATGGGTGTACCCTGTCACACTTTTTTCATGGAACATTGTGGTTTCATGGGTGTACCCTGTCACGCTTTTTTAATGGAACATTATGGTTTCATGGGTGTACCCTGTCACGCTTTTTTCATGGAACATTGTGGTTTCATGGGTGTACCCTGTCACGCTTTTTTCATGGAACATTATGGTTACATGGGTGTACCCTGTCACGCTTTTTTCATGGAACATTGTGGTTTCATGGGTGCACCCTGTCACGCTTTTTCATGGAACATTGTGGTTTCATGGGTGTACCCTGTCACGCTTTTTTCATGGAACATTGAGGTTTCATGGGTGTACCCTGTCACGCTTTTTTCATGGAACTTTGTGGTTTCATGGGTGTACACTGTCACGCTTTTTTCATGGAACATTATGGTTTCATGGGTGTACCCTGTCACGCTTTTTTCATGGAACATTGTGGTTTCATTGGCACGATTTTTTCATGGAACATTGTAGTTTCATGAGTGTACCCTGTCACGCTTTTTTCATGGAACATTGTGGTTTCATGGGTGTACCCTGTCACGCTTTTTTCATGGAACATTATGGTTTCATGGGTGTACCCTGTCACGCTTTTTTCATGGAAAATTGTGGTTTCATGGGTGTACCCTGTCACGCTTTTTTCATGGAACATTATGGTTTGATGGGTGTACCCTGTCACGCTTTTTTCATGGAACATTGTGGTTTCATGGGTGTACCCTGTCACGCTTTTTTCATGGAACATTACGGTTTCATGGGTGTACCCTGTCACGCTTTTTTCATGGAACATTGTGGTTTCATGGGTGTACCCTGTCACGCTTTTTTCATGGAACATTGTGGTTTCATGGGTGTACCCTGTCACGCTTTTTTCATGGAACATTATGGTTTCATGGGTGTACCCTGTCACGTTTTTTTCATGGAACATGGAACATTGTGGTTTCATGGGTGTACCCTGTCACGCTTTTTTCATGGAACATTGTGGTTTCATGGGTGTACCCTGTCACGCTTTTTTCATGAAACATTATGGTTTCATGGGTGTACCCTGTCACGCTTTTTTCATGGAACATTATGGTTTCATGGGTGTACCCTGTCACGCTTTTTTCATGGAACATTATGGTTTCATGGGTGTACCCTGTCACACTTTTTTCATGGAACATTGTGGTTTCATGGGTGTACCCTGTCACGCTTTTTTCATGGAACATTGTAGTTTCATGGGTGTACCCTGTCACGCTTTTTTCATGGAACATTGTGGTTTCATGGGTGTACCCTGTCACGCTTATTTCATGGAACATTATGGTTTCATGGGTGTACCCTGTCACACTTTTTTCATGGAACATTGTGGTTTCATGGGTGTACCCTGTCACGCTTTTTTCATGGAACATTGTGGTTTCATGGGTGTACCCTGTCACGCTTTTTTCATGGAACATTATGGTTTCATGGGTGTACCCTGTCACGTTTTTTTCATGGAACATTGTGGTTTCATGGGTGTACCCTGTCACGCTTTTTTCATGGAACATTATGGTTTCATGGGTGTACCCTGTCACTCTTTTTTCATGGAACATTGTGGTTTCATGGGTGTACCCTGTCACGATTTTTTCATGGAACATTGTAGTTTCATGGGTGTACCCTGTCACGCTTTTTTCATGGAACATTATGGTTTCATGGGTTCACCCTGTCACGCTTTTTTCATGGAACATTGTGGTTTCATGGGTGTACCCTGTCACGCTTTTTTCATGGAACATTGTGGTTTCATGGGTGCACCCTGTCACGCTTTTTCCATGGAACATTGTGGTTTCATGGGTGTACCCTGTCACGCTTTTTCCATGGAACATTGTGGTAGCATGGATGTACAATGTCACGCTCTCTGTGGAACATTGTGGTTGCATGGATGTACTCTGCTACGCTTTTCTGTGGAACAATGTAGTTTCATGGGTATACCCTCTCACGCTCTTTTCATGGAACATTGTGGTTTCATGGGTGTACCCTGTCACGATTTTTTCATGGAACATTGTAGTTTCATGGGTGTACCCTGTCACGCTTTTTTCATGGAACATTATGGTTTCATGGGTGTACCCTGTCACGTTTTTTTCATGGAACATGGAACATTGTGGTTTCATGGGTGTACCCTGTCACGCTTTTTTCATGGAACATTGTGGTTTCATGGGTGTACCCTGTCACGCTTTTTTCATGAAACATTATGGTTTCATGGGTGTACCCTGTCACGCTTTTTTCATGGAACATTATGGTTTCATGGGTGTACCCTGTCACGCTTTTTTCATGGAACATTGTGGTTTCATTGGCACGATTTTTTCATGGAACATTGTAGTTTCATGAGTGTACCCTGTCACGCTTTTTTCATGGAACATTGTGGTTTCATGGGTGTACCCTGTCACGCTTTTTTCATGGAACATTATGGTTTCATGGGTGTACCCTGTCACGCTTTTTTCATGGAACATTATGGTTTCATGGGTGTACCCTGTCACACTTTTTTCATGGAACATTGTGGTTTCATGGGTGTACCCTGTCACGCTTTTTTCATGGAACATTGTGGTTTCATGGGTGTACCCTGTCACGCTTTTTTCATGGAACATTATGGTTTCATGGGTGTACCCTGTCACGTTTTTTTCATGGAACATTGTGGTTTCATGGGTGTACCCTGTCACGCTTTTTTCATGGAACATTATGGTTTCATGGGTGTACCCTGTCACTCTTTTTTCATGGAACATTGTGGTTTCATGGGTGTACCCTGTCACGATTTTTTCATGGAACATTGTAGTTTCATGGGTGTACCCTGTCACGCTTTTTTCATGGAACATTATGGTTTCATGGGTTCACCCTGTCACGCTTTTTTCATGGAACATTGTGGTTTCATGGGTGTACCCTGTCACGCTTTTTTCATGGAACATTGTGGTTTCATGGGTGCACCCTGTCACGCTTTTTCCATGGAACATTGTGGTTTCATGGGTGTACCCTGTCACGCTTTTTCCATGGAACATTGTGGTAGCATGGATGTACAATGTCACGCTCTCTGTGGAACATTGTGGTTGCATGGATGTACTCTGCTACGCTTTTCTGTGGAACAATGTAGTTTCATGGGTATACCCTCTCACGCTCTTTTCATGGAACATTGTGGTTTCATGGGTGTACCCTGTCACGATTTTTTCATGGAACATTGTAGTTTCATGGGTGTACCCTGTCACGCTTTTTTCATGGAACATTATGGTTTCATGGGTTCACCCTGTCACGCTTTTTTCATGGAACATTGTGGTTTCAT
>JBAIZL010000001.1:297237318-297287318 GCA_036971475.1 Prosapia bicincta
GTACAAGAATTCTAAATTAGAATAATATTTGTTTTGTCTTATAGGCCTACTAAGCAACTGGTGCTGAAAAATAAAAACTCTTCAAGTGATTACAAAATAAACTTTCTATTTCTGGTAGATTTAATATAATAGCAGTTCTGAAATTTTGAAAAGTTCAAACAAAACAACTATAATATGAAAACACGAATCTCATACAGAAAGCTATGTAGATTACATTTTTAGAATGTCGGAATTTAATAGTTTTGCAACCAGACTGTAACAACAAATTTTAAATGATATATCCACCCAAATTCTATATATATCACAGTTGAAAATTATAGCTTTTATTTGATGATGAGACAATTCTTGACAAATGGATGTTGAGTAAATATTAGAGTAATTTTAAAATTAAAAGCATTGCGAAATTAACCTCTCTGTATATAAAATTAAATAGGTGTTCTATTTAAAACCAACCGAAAGATTTTACCAATATAATGGATATCTGTAAAGTAACTTACAATGGACAATAGAATATTTACGATATTTTTAAGTATTAAAAAAATGCTAAGCTTGTTAAAAGATAATTTTCCGCAAGGATATGTATTCTTATTTAGAGTATCATAATTACCTGCAGTTCCCAGCATCGTCACACTCCGCGTTTAGGCGTTTCTTTGAAGAGGGGGTTAGTTAGATAAGATTAAAGACGATTCCTATGCAGGGAAGAACAGTTTATAAAACGTTCTGACAGGCGAAAGTCCTCCGAAACGCGTCAACGGGGAGTGTGACGATGTTGGGAATGGCAGGTAATTATGATACTTGTTAAAGAAGTGTATTTTTTTTAAAAGTAAATATTTTTCTAATCTTGCAGCAGAAGTTGTAACCATAATAAACAAACAGTGACGCGTGCTTGTTAAAACTGAAAACCTTCCCGGTTTTATACAAGACAACTTAAATATGAAAATATTCCATTGTTTAGCACAGTAAATAGGAAGGGTTTGGGCCAGACCTTGCAAGTACCAAGTTGGGCCAAGACGGTATTAAGAGTTAAATTATTTTATAGAAGTTGCTGTATGAATAGATTATTATATTATATTTGAGTAAAGATATCAAGATTGGGTTATTTTGGGAACTATTCTGACGCTGCTAAAATGAAAAATTAACATTACATATTGATAGAAATTTTAAATAATATTATAAATGTGTATAATATATGTATAAACGTGTATAATATATGTATAAACGTGTATAATATATGTATAAACGTGTATAATATATGTATAAACGTGTATAATATATGTATAAACGTGTATAATATATGTATAAACGTGTATAATATATGTATAAACGTGTATAATATATGTATAAACGTGTATAATATATGTATAAACGTGTTTAATATATGTATAAACGTGTATAATATATATATATATATAAACGTGTATAATATATGTATAAACGTGTATAATATATGTATAAACGTGTATAATATATGTATAGACGTGTATGATATATGTATAGACGTGTATATTATATGTATAGACGTGTATAATATATGTATAAACGTGTATAATATATGTATAAACGTGTATAATATATGTATAAACGTGTATAATATATGTATAAATGTGTATAATATATGTATAAACGTGTATAATATATGTATAAACGTGTATAATATATGTATAAACGTGTATAATATATGTATAAATGTGTATAATATATGTATAAACATGTATAATATATGTATAAACGTGGATAATATATGTATAAACGTGTATAATATATGTATAAACGTGTATAATATATGTATAAACGTGGATAATATATGTATAAACGTGTATAATATATGTATAAACGTGTATAATATATGTATAAACGTGTATAATATATGTATAAACGTGTATAATATATGTATAAACGTGTATAATATATGTATAAACGTGTATAATATATGTATAAACGTGTATAATATATGTATAAACGTGTATAATATATGTATAAACGTGTGTAATATATGTATAAACGTGTATAATATATGTATAAACGTGTATAATATATGTATAAACGTGTATAATATATGTATAAACGTGTATAATATATGTATAAACGTGTATAATATATGTATAAACGTGTATAATATATGTATAAACGTGTATAATATATGTATAAACGTGTATAATATATGTATAAACGTGTATAATATATGTATAAACGTGTATAATATATGTATAAACGTGTATAATATATGTATAAACGTGTATAATATATAATTAAAAATCAATTCCTACTGAGGCAAAAAAAAACAATTTAGTTACTTTTATTTTACAATTACAATTAATAAAAATATGCATATAGGCTTATACATATCCCTTAAGCACAATATTAAGTGGCAAAATAGTAAGCGAATTTTCCATTTCCCTCTCTATACAATATATGGTGTTGCACTGTTATATTTAATGCTTCATTATTGCAAGGAACCTTTCCCTTATAATATCATATATATCTTTAAGTCATAGAATTCAAGCAAAAGGAAAGTTATTTCAGTTTCAAAACCGGGATTTCAAAAAAGGTATCATTCAGTTCGAATACGATCGAAACCGATCGAAAAATCAGCTATTTTAAATTTTAATTTATTGAATAAATGTTTGAACAAAACTATATTAACATAAACTGTCATCCACTACAGGTTAATGAAAATGTATTTGAACTTGATTGGATGAGTAAAAACGTATTTTATAACGATGTGAGCAAGATAATTATATATAAGGAGAGTGTGAGCTAATAGAAGGAAAAAATTTTAATGAAAAATATCAAAAAATTATAAAATATAATGAAAACAAGTAATAAAAAATTAAAAATTTTGTAAAATAAAAATAAAAAGTATAAAATATATATTAGAAGTTTCTTGATGTAATCATCTTGAATTCACTGATTAAACCAATTTTACACTACTTAATTAAGTGAATACGTAATTGCTTACTTGCTGACGCGTTTCAAAATGATCGTTTCTTTTTCGAAGCTAACCTTCTACTAGCGGCTTCTGGCTCTTTACAAACGGTATGACAGGGTTGGATTTATGACATTGGGTGAGGTGTCGGCGTTTTGTGTGATGTATTTGAAAAGACTATTGGCTTCGAAGTGTGTGTGGGCATTAAGTATATTTTCCCTGTCTGTTGCGTAGTGTTTGTAGATTTCATATTTTTCTAAGGTTGTTAGTTTTTTACTCTTTTTTAATGTGTGTAGAATATTTAAATTAGTGTGTATGTCGGTGTGTGTGTGTGTTGGGTGTTATTTAGGTGTTTTGCGTAGCTGGATTTAGGGTTTGTTTGTTTTGTTTGGGTAATGTGTTCATCGAAGCGTGTGTAGAATGACCTGCCGGTTTGACCGATGTAATAGTTGGGACAATCGTTGCAAGTTAATTTGTAAATACCTGAGAGTTTGTATATGTCAGTTTCTTTTTGAAAAGGTTGTATATGTTTTCTTAGCGTGTTTGTTGTTTTGTAGGATATTTGGTAATGGAGTTTTTTTTAAATGTGGAGGCTATTTTGTGTGTGTTTTTATTGTGGTAGGTGAGGGATATGTATTTGTTATTTTTTGTGTGGTTTGTTTGTGTGGCTGTTAGATGGTGTTAATGTTTTATTTTCCTGAGAATGTTGTTTGTCTATGAGTGTGTGTTGGTAGTCGTTTTGTTGGGCGATGTATTTTATAGTATTAAGTTGTTCGTTGTAGTCTTTCTGTAGCATTGGTATGTTTATTAGACGGTGTAACATATGATTAAAGGCAGCGTGTTTGTGTTGTGTAGTAGAATATATATTAGTTAATAAATAAGTAGATCTAACCGTAGTTTTTACAAAGTAAGCCAATAACATTAAGCAAAATTGTTTAGTGAGGAACATAACGTAATTGCATAAGTGTTTAAGCCTGCTGAATAGACAAGGTGTAGATCAAAGTGTAGACATTTTTCTACTGACTTGCTTAGAACAAAGAAGGAACTAATAGAACTGTGAATATACATAGTAATTTATTTATCTAATAAATACTAAACAGAATTTTAATAGATTCCAGTCCAAACGAAACTGCTAGGTAGTAGAGGGCCTCAAAGGTAGGCTATAACAAGCAGTGAGTGATCCAGGTAGCCACTTAAGAAATAATACAAGATTTAAAGACAATTTTATTCTTTATTAGAAAATCAAAGATACTTTACTAAGACACTGAATAAAGATCGAGGCTCTTCGTGGCGGGATCCGTATAAGCATTCTTCACGTATCCACGAAGGATGCTTTCTCTCTTTGTCTAACTCCCGCAGGGGGGTGCGGACTAGCCGCACCTACGAGGGGTTTGGCGTCCCTCGCGGTACCCTAGCCTAACTCTACACCACTAACAAAGCATACACACACACACATACACACACCAACACAATCTATACACATTTCAACACTTGCATCTTCTCTTAGGGTTTTTTGACTGGTCAGAACCGTTGCGCGTTGGGAGTGCTGAAAAGTCCAGAGCTTGACAAACTCTGGTCTGGGACGCTGATGTGAGCTTGTTCTGCCGAAGACGTAAGCGCGGTTTCTGGTCTACCAGCCGCTTCGTTCCTTGGTCAGGGAGTGTCCGCGGTGCACGGTTGTCGGAGCCTGTGCACAGTATTACGAGTTCTCGACTGATGCCCATCCAGTCGAGCTAAGGAGAAAAGCTATAGGCCTCAGAGTTCTGATGGTTGGAAATGATCTTTATGTGATCCAAGGATGTACCCCTTGCTATAGTCTCGCCCGTAACGCTTGACAGGATGGCTGGCTTAAATACATTTATGGAAATAAAAAATACGTCAAATGGTGTTAGCTTAAAGAGGACACGTCAGGTCTTACCAGATAAGCCTAAGGTTGACGAGGGGAGTAAAAAGTTGATGGTGGCAACGTCACAGACTTTGCCATCGCCAAAGTATTTAATAGTTTTTAGTTCCTAGGAAAGGAAAGATCTCTCGAAAGTTTCTCCTTTCCTTATTAACAATGTCATTACTACGTGTGCTGGAGGTCCTGTAACCGCTATTAAGAAACTTCGAAATGGAATACTGCTAGTTGCAACCTCTACTGAGAGACAAACCGGTTCTCTATAGAAAATTACCTCTTTCTTTGAAAAGGTCATGATATCTGTGGCTCCCCATAGATCCTTAAACTCTTCAAGGGGGGTCATTACATGTAGAGATCTTATGCACGTGTCTGTCGTTGAAATTGAATCAGAACTGGCTTCTCAGTCCGTAACGGACGTGGTACCAATCATGAAGACATACAAAGGCGTTAAAGTTGCAACAGCTTCTGTTATTTTGATATTTGGGAAACCTGATTTACCTTAATTTATTCATGCGGGCTACCAGAGGTTATCAGTAAGGCCATATGTGGCTAGCCCGCGGAGGTGTTTCAAGTGCCAACGTTTCGGGCATATAAGTTCTTCTTGTTCGACGCAGGGCGTATGTGGTCAGTGTCGTCAGTGGTCGAAGGTCATGAAGAAAAGGATTGTACTAATTCTCCAAAGTGCGCCAACTGCGGTGGTGAACACCCAGCGTGATCTTTCAACTGTCCTACCTTTAAGGAAGAGAAGACTATCTTAAGCATCATGGCCAAAGAGAAAATAGCGTTTTCCGAAGCAAGGAAGATATATAGATCTGCTTTACCCTAAAGTTGACGGAAAATCGTATGCTGCAACTTTGATCACTACTAAGTCGTCATGCACAAATTATGATGAACTGACACGTTCAGAGAAGTAGAAGTGCTCACCGAGCAGGTAACTCGGCTACTTTCTTTAATGGTGAATGGCCCGTCTAATAATGTCGTACAACCTGCTAGTACCACACGAGACTTGCTTTCTTTGCCGACCCCTTCTACGGGAGGGCTCGGTGGAAGAAGCAGGTCTCTGATCGACACTGGTAGTTCGACGCAGAAGAAATTGTCATCTGGTAGTAAACCTATAAATCGGAAAAAGAATGATGATTACTAAATCGGCACCGACAGTAACAGCTGCCAAGAAATCAATTACGATAAAAGGAGGGAATGCCAAAACATCCCGTCCTAAACCTAAAACATCCTCCGATTCCATCCCTGAACAGGTGGATATGGAATTGGAGGAATCTAAGCCTAAGACGTCTGTGAACGTCAAAAGTAAAAAAGTTGAGAGCACCAATGGGTGTCAGATTAATCCACTGCTAAGTTGATAAATGTCTGCAATTAGCAAGTCGGTGATACAATGGAACATCAACGGTGTTAGGAGTCACATAGAAGATTTTAAAGTAATCGTGCGAGATGTATATCCAATGTTTGTATGTCTACAGGAGACACATCTCCACGAATCTCATAATTTTCATCTAAGGGAGTATTCAGTTTTTAGATCGGACTTCGTTACAGAAGATCTAGCTAGAGGTGGCGTAGCCATCCTAACCCGTGACTGTATCGATGCTGTTTCTCTAAACTTAATAACTTTTTTACAAGCAGTAGCCGTTCAAACAGCTGTCCCTTATAAAATCACTGTGTGTTGTGTCTACTTGCCACCACAAGAAAATCTGCATCACAGTGACTTGGTGAATTTGATAAGCCAGTTACCGACTCCGTTCTTATTGGTAGGAGATTTCAATGCCCACCATTTGTCTTGGGGATCTTCAACCTGCAACCCCCGAGGACAACTAGTAGAGAGTGTCAGAACGGAACTAGACCTATGCCTGCTAAATGACGGTTCGCCTACTCATTTAGCAGTATCTACTGGTGGATGGACAGCTGTTGACCTATCGATCTGCAGCCCTCAATTAGCTACTAGATGCACATGGTCAGTGCTTAATGACATGTATGGAAGCGACATGTGCCAATTAAGATTAATTTATGTGATTCCTCACCCTGTTATGCTCCACACCCCCGTTGGATTTTCTAAAAAGACAACTGGGACGCCTACTCGAATTACTTTGTATCACTCGACACGGATTATCTGACACCTATTGATAAAATTGTTTACAATTTTACAAAGACTATTTTGAATGCCTCTGAAAAGACCATTCCTAAATCCTCTGTGTACGCACGCCGTCCACCTGTACCGTGGTGGAACGATGAATGCACAGAAATCCTCCGTTTACGAAGAAGAGCTCTTAGGAAATTTAAGCGACGCCCAACAAATGGAAACCTTCAGGAATATAAAATACTCTGTGCGAAAGCACGGAGGATATTTAGGCTGAGTAGAAAGAACTCTTGGGAACAGTACATTAGCACAATTAGACGAACAACTCCGTCCTCCACAGTGTGGAGGAAACTAAGATCAGTTTGTGGTACTTCCACTCTGTTGCCAGCAATATCGCTAAAGCAACCGAATGGAAGATTAATCACAAACAGTGGTGACATTGCTAATGTACTAGGAACATCATTTTCTAACTTTTCTGCTACTATAGCCTATAGTAGGTTTTTCCAGATGTATAAACTGAAGGAAGAGGCAATACCGTTTACTTTTGGGTTGTCTGGAGACTCTCTTTTGAACAGTCCTTTCTCTATAGGGGAATTGGAGTCAGTTCTCTCGTCAACGAAGGATTCTGCACCAGGTCCTGATTCCATTGTATACTCCATGCTGAAACATCTACCATCATCGGCGAAACGTGTACTCCTTCGAATATATAATCGTTTATTCGAGGAGCGTTCTTTCCCCGATGCATGGTTAGAAGCGACTATAATTCCACTTTAAGGGTCGGGTAAAGACAAAACCAATCCCAGTAGTTACCGACCTATATCCCTTACAAGCGTCTTGTGCAAACTACTGGAGAAGATGATCAACATCCGTCTTGTCTGGTACCTAGAAACCAACGATCTTCTTAGCAACGAACAGTGTGGTTTCAGACAAGGCGATCATCAGTCGACCAATTGGTTATGTTAGAATCTGCTATTCAAAATGCTTTTCTCTTGCATAAAACACTTGTTGCTGTTTTTTTTTGACCTTGAGAAGGCATATGATATGGCATGGAAAGAGGAATTTTAAATACTTTAAAGTCATGGGGTATACAGGGAAACATCCTAGCATTCATCGCAAACTTTCTGTCAAATTGGTCCTTCCGCGTTCGTCTTGGAGGCACATATTCTAATATTAGTAAATAGGAGAATGGTGTACCGCAGGGCAGCGTACTAAGCGTAACGCTGTTTGCCATTGCTATTAATAGTATAACATGTAATATACGATCTGCGGTACACTGTTCTCTCTTTGTAGATGACTTCTGTATATATGTGCTTGCTCGTAACATGGCAACCGCGGAAAGATCCTTGCAGTTAGTTATACACAGATTAGAGGAATGGTCAAGAACTACGGGGTTTAAATTCTCGACTTCGAAGACCCAATGTGTATCATTTAGTCGTCGTAGGGAGCACCAGCAGCCTATCCTTTATCTTGATGGGGTTCAGCTTCGGACCACGGATGATGTCAGATTTTTAGGCCTTTTATTTGATAAAAGACTTTCATGGATCCCACATCTTCGTGATTTGAGGGTGAAATTGGATATGTTAGGAGTCCTTAGCGGTACGAATTGGGGAGCAGACAGAACTAGTATGCTTCGATTTTATCGCGCAGTCGTTAAATCGCGCATAGATTATGGCTGTCAAGCTTATTCATCAGCACGACCTACGGTTCTGAAAACTCTTGACACCATCCACCACTCTGGACTTAGACTTGCTACTGGTGCGTTTAGAACTAGCCCAATCCTTAGTCTTCTTGCCGATGCGGGGAAACCTTCCTTGTCAAAACGTCGTCAAATGTTACAAATATCATAGATTTCTGGTCTTCGAAGCAAACCTAATCATCCGGCATTCAAAATGGCCTTTAATAACCTATATGCATCTGATTATAATGCACGTCAAAGTTCAACTGCGCCATTCGGCATAAGAACGTTACGCATAATGGATAATTGTGAGTTGACACTTCCTGATACGTTTGAACGAACAATGTGCTATCTACCTCCATGGGCAATAAAAACGCCGCGTTTCGATTTCTCACTGTACAGTTATATCAAACACACTACTCCTGATGTGGTTTCCCCCCAGGAGTTTTTGACAATTTCCAGATCCTACAAACACAGTGAAATTATTTTTACTGATAGGTCTAAACTGGACAATGGCGGTGGGTGTGCGTTTTATGCGTTGGGACGTACCTTCACTTATGGATTACCCTCAGCGTCTAGTGTTTTCACTGCGGAAATGTTTGCCATTTTTACAGCTCCAAGTGTCATCCAATCTACTTTTTCCCATTACCTTTTATGTTCCGATTCGTAAAGTGCACTTCAGGCCCTTCAGGATGTGTTCTCCGTGAACAATTTAGTCGGGGATATTTTGTGTGCAGTACACAATCTTCAATTGGTGTGTAACATTCTGTTGGGTTCCCGATCACTGTGGAATTACCGGAAACACAAAAGCGGATGAAGCGGCAAAGAGTATGGTGCCATCTACACAAGGTATTATGGCATTATGGTATTATATTTTTCATGTTACTCGCTCTTTGGCTGCTGCTTGGAGTGATGAATGGCAATGTGTAACTCACAATAAGCTGAGGGAGATTAAGGATACCGTCCGTCCAAGGAGGTCCTCTATTCGTTCGAAACGTAGGGAGGAAGTAGTGACTACCCGCCTTCGTATCGGCTTTCTTATGTAACGCATGGTTATCTGATACGTCATGAGGACCCGCCTTTATGTCAGTTCTGTGGAATTACCATCACAATCCGTCATATACTAGTAGATTGTGGTGGTTTGAAGCATGTTCGTGACAGCTTTAATTTACAAGGGAGTTTAAAAATGGTGTTGAAGGACGATGCCGAAGCCGTCGACCGTGTCATCGCATTCCTTCGCCACCTTAATATTCTATTTAAAATTTAATATATATTTATTATAGTATTTAGGTTAGTTTGTGTTTAGAGTTTTATTATTGTTAACTTACTTATTCCCTACAGCAGTTGTTATTAATATCGTTATAGATTTATTGTTACCTTGTTTTGTTATTTATTTATTTTTTGTTGTCTATTATGTTTTTCTTTATTGTTACCTTGTTTTGTTATTTATTTATTTTTTTGTTGTCTATTATGTTTTTTCTTTATTGTTACATAATTATTGTTACATATTTATTTTATGTTATAACGCTTTTGCTTTGGAAATTTTGTTTTGTTTTATTTATTTAGTTAAATTATATTCTGATTTAACTTTTGCTGGTGTTTTTCGATGATAACCACACTTGGTTTTTCGCCAGGAAAAAAAACTCTGTCTAACACCTTCCAATTACTGGATTACAGTGAATTAAAAAAAAATACTATATAAATTTACTTATATCGGATGTATGTAAATATTGTAGTAATAGTACAGAATCTTTGAACGAATGAAAAACTTTCGTCAATAACAAATCAGGTTTTGTATTAACTATTGACCTGTGAATGTTTTTGATAATATTGATACAATACATTCAAGAAAACAGCTAGTTTTTTATATTTGTTTAGAAATATATAGGCCTATATATATATATTTATATATAATCTGTTATCCTGTTCAGTGTAGGCTAAATATTTAAACAAATTAAAAAACATGGATTTATCAAAACGTATACAATTTTAGTAAGGAAAACACTACAACTTCACAACTAACTCAGAGAATATCTCTGCTATCCACTTACCTGAGTAACACACTAGAGCTACGTACGGACTAGAAATTTACAATTTAGTAAGAGCAAAATAATTATACATTTTTATATGCACAAGTAATCAAGGTTTATTTATTATTTAATTATTCCCTTTGTGTTTCTGAACAAAGGTTAATATGAATTATCCAAACTAATTAAAACGCATGTTTTTTTTTATAAGAAAATACGGAAAACCCATTTGTAATTATATGAAATTGTAACCACAGAATGCATTGAATTACCATAATTACACAAGACAATAGGTTCGTTTATAATAATTAAAAGAAGCCTGTTGCGAAATTTTTGTAGTCTTACCGACTTACTTTTTATAACCTTTGCCGTTGTTTATTTCTCTTCCTCAATTGCTAAGTCAGTAAGAAAGTAATGGTTTATCCATTGACTACGAACCTAATTTCATAGACCTGTGCCTCAAGGAATAAACCTCTCAGAGGAACCAACCCCTGAATTTTTGATAAAACCAATTAGCCTCCGATAAGCCCTGTTCAAGCTCCTTTTCGGGTAGTGGAATCTTTGAGAGACACTTGTGATTTAAAGACTATACCTGGATACCTAGTGAACTTATCTTATCTAGATTGAAAACACAGCTAATTGGAAAATATACATTTTTATTTATTTGTTCCAAGGTTCAAATTAATTATTATTGTTTTTATTTAATTTCACAGGATTTTCTTGACTAATTATTTTTTCAAAATTTCATACAACTTGCCATTTAACTAAACATTATTATCTCCTTCTGTTTTTAAATTTTCTTATTATCATTAATTTTACATATAATTTAAATTATCAAAGTTACCATAATTAATTTTGTATATAATTTTGATTAGTAGAGTTAAATTTAACATATTTTAAAATCTGATTCTTTTTCAAACACTTAATATTACTATGTAATGCCTTTAGGCTAGGCCTTGAACAATTAACTTCTTTGGAAGTTATTCATTAGAAATTCACTTAGAAAAAGCCATATAAGATATACATCTTTATACTTAATCCATACATTCCCACAGCGATGGGAATGGAAAGTCAATTTTGAATCTTTATTACTTAAATTTGGGTAACCTAAGAGAGTTGACTAATCAGTCCCTTAGGTTATTCCCATCTTATTTAATTTTGAAATTAAGTTAATATAATTTGAAGTAAAATGTTATTTAAAAAAGAATAATTAAATTGATTATATAACCTTGTACTGTAGAAATCTTTTTATCTTCATTAATGTTGTCATCTGTCGGTCCTGTTACAGCTTCAAGGGTCTTGGTAGGTAGGCGTCTCTCCATAATTTCGGTCAATCTTCTTATTTTCTTTAATTTTGCATTTTGGTGGTCGAAATTTTGTTCTGGGTATATATGAGCCCTTGCTCATATATATCTTCCTTCCCCTGATCACATCGTAGCACTTTTTATTCTGTTTTTAGCACATTTTTTCTTGTCCTGATCGCATGGTACAAAAACACGTCTGCTCGCTTTGAGAGCCTAATGCATTCTGATCTTGGATAGCGTCGTTTTGTGAGGCCTCCTTCTCCAATTTCAAACTTCCCACGTCCCAGTATCCATTTTTCAACTTTTGACCAATCAGAAAGCCGTTGCCATGGCAATTGACTTTGTTTGTTCGGAAATTCTGAACTAAGATTAGTTTCCCTTTTTATAAAAGGCGTTTCTGTATTCTGATGTGTCCTTTGCATTTTTACCTTTTATTTAATAACATATTTGACTTTATTTCTTCTCATTTAATTTAATTAACTTTTTAACATTCTTAATCCAAAGTTCGACTGTAGCGCTTTCGTTTCGTAGTGACAAGATTTATAATCAATGCCCTAAGCGGATTTTTCCGAAATCAAATCTGACTTCTTCTATTATAACCTAATTTCTTAGGCTATTACACTTTAACATTTAATCTTTACTTTTACATAAATACTATTTTCCCTAGCTAGGCCTAATTTACTTTCCTCACATCTTAATTTACATTCTTTATTCCTGATTATTTTTAAGTACAATTATTTTAATAGCCGGCATCTAGGCCTAGTTTGTTATACTACACAATTACCGTCTTTTTTTTTTTTTTTTACATAATTTAGGCTATCCACTTTGAAGTGATAATTTTTCTTATTGCTTATAATTTATGTTTTTTAAGTCTAACGTTATTTCTAATTTTCTTCATTTTACTATTATTTACCCTAGTTTTAATATTATTATTATTATAATGTTTTAAAATTTTTATATATAAATTTAGTCAATTATTTAACCCGGTTAGGTTTGATTCTGGTATTCTGTACAATTACCCAGATTCTTTGCATCGGACATTCTGGCCGCTGCAGTAGGTTACTATGACCTTCCGTCATTCTTCAAGAACTGAAAAATACAATCTTTTTTAAACTGAATTCAAAATCTCAATTCCTTCAATAATATACTCCCTTATAAACCACTGCAGTGGTCGCGCGTATAACTATTGTAATCCAGTGGTAAATGTGTGTGCCATTTTAGGTCGGTAGGACTTGCGGCCACACACACACACACACACACACACACACACAGACACACACACACACACACACACACACACACACACACACACACACACACACACACACACACACACACACACACACACACACACACACACACACACACACACACACAAACACACACACACACATACACACACACACACACACACACACACACACACACACACACACACACACAAACACACACACACACACACACACACAAACACACACACACACAAAACACACAAACACACACACACACACACACACACAAACACACACACACACACACACACACACACACACACACACACACACACACACACACAAACACACACACACACACATACACACACACACACACACACACAAACACACACACACACACAAACACACACACACACACACACACAAACACACACACACACAAAACACACAAACACACACACACACACACAAACACACACACACACACACACACACACACACACACACACACACACACACACACACACACATACACACACACACACACACGCACACACACACACACACACACACACACACACACACACACAAACACACACACACACACACACACACACACACACACAAACACACACACACATCCCCACTGTTACCAGTCGAGTAGCAGAACTGTAAGTGGGCACGTATTATTAAAAAAAAATTTAATTCACCTGAATTACAATAGTAATTAGCGCGCCTACTTATGTTATGTTTTCTATACAAAAAGTAATTTAATACTTTGTATATTAAACAGATATTTTGTTATTTTTTGTGTGGAAACGATATTTAAATTAGTAACACATTTATCTGTAAACAATGCCTGAGCCAGAGCGTGAACAAATATGACGCTGGCTTGTCGAAACCGAAAGTGACAATGAGTGTGTTAGGTTGACCTAACTTAGTTTTATGTTATATATTACTTTTCTGCTACAGTAAAAAAATGTTTTTCACCACATTAGTTTTCTATATAACCACTTAAACACTCTGAAATGCTTGTAAGATATTTAAAAATAATATTTATATTTTAAAAGCCATTTAAAAGTGGATTACAATAGTAGGTAATTATATAGACGTGCGACTACAGCTATTTTCGTCAATTGTTTTCCCTATTATTATGTATTTTTACGTCCTGAACACGAATTTGACATTAGTTTTTATCGCTGGGGTCTATTTAAGGACAATTACGCTGAAGAAGAACACGTTCATCATTTTCTACTTACCGTTGCGGTAACGGCGAGAGTTGGGACCGCCTGAGAATAAAATAGAAAATTGAGAATTGGGACCAAATGAGATTATAATAGAACATTGTTCGAAAACATGTCCTAAGACGACATGAACAAAATTTTTTTTAAATTTTACACTGAAAGTTAATTTTTTATCATTTTAAAGTTGATAAAATGATACCACTCACGTAAGTCATCGCGACCACTCACGTTACTCAGCGTTACCACTCACGTTACTCAGGGCGACCACTCACGTTACTCAGCGTGACCACTCACGTTACACAGCGCGACCACTCACGTTGCTTAGCGCGACCACTCACGTTGCTTAGCGCGACCACTACGTTACTCAGCGCGACCACTCACGTTACTCAGCGCGACCACTCACGTTACTCAGCGCGACCACTTACGTTACTCAGCGCGACCACTCACGTTACTCAGCGTGACCACTCACGTTACTTAGCGTGACCACTTACGTTACTCAGCGCGACCACTCACGTTACGCAGAGTGACCACTTACGTTACTCAGCGCGACCACTCACGTTACTCAGCGTGACCACTCACGTTACTCAGCGTGACAACTCACGTTACTCAGCGTTGATTTCTGTGACGCATCTCTGTATGTTGATTGTTGTAAAGAATCTTTTTTGCGTTGATTGCTATAACACATCTTTGTGGGTTGATTGATATAACGAATCTTTGTGAGTTGATTGCTGTGACGCATCTTTGTGAGTTGATTGCTGTAACACATCTTTATGGGTTGATTGCTGTGACGCATCTTTGTACGTTGATTGCTATAACGCATCTTTGTGAGTTGATTGCTGTGACGCATCTTTGTGCGTTGATTGCTGTAACGTATTTTTGTGCGTTGATTGCTGTAAAGAATCTTAGTACATTGATTGCTATAAAACATCTTTGTGAGTTGATTGCTGTAACGCATCTTTGTGCGTTGAATCCTGTGACGCATCTTTGTGGGGTGATTGCTGTAACGCATATTTGTGCGTTGATTGCTGTAACGCATCTTTGTTCGTTGATTGCTGTAAAGAAGGTTTGTGCCTTGTTTGCTGTAAAGAATCTTTTTGCGTTGTTTGCTATAACACAAATTTGTTGGTTGATCGCTGTAAAGTATCTTTGTTCGTTGATTGCTGTGACGCATCTTTGTGGGTTGATTGCTGTAACACATCTTTGTTGGTTGATTGCTGTAACGTATTTTTGTGGGATGATTGCAGTAACGCATCTTTGTTCGTTAATTGCCGTGACGCATCTTTGTGTGGTGATTGCTGCAACGCAATCTTGTGCGTTGATTGCTGTTACGTATCTTTGTGGTTTGATTGCTGTAACGTATCTTTGTGAGTTGATTGGTATAACACATCTTTTTGGGTTGATTGCTGTAACGCATTTTTGTGCGTTGAATGCTGTAATGGATCTTTGTACGTTGATTGCTATAAAGAATCTTTGTGCGTTGATTGGTATAACATATCTTTTTTGGTTGATTGCTGTAACGCATCTTTGTGCGTTGATGGCTGTAACGCATCTTTGTGCGTTGTTTGCTGTAACGTATCTTTGTGAGTTGAATGCTGTGACGCATCTTTGTGGGGTGATTGCTATAACACATCTTTGTGGGTTGATTACTATAACGCATCTTTGTGCGTTGATTGCTGTGACGCATATTTGTTCGTTGATTGTTATAAAGAATCTTTGTGCGTTTATTGCTATAACGTATCTTTGTGGGGTGATTGCCTTAATGCATCTTTGTGGAGTGATTGCTATACAGAATCTTTACAGAATCTTTGTGCATTGATTGCTATAAAATATCATTGTGGGTTGATTGCTATAACGAATCTTTGTGTGTTGATTGCTCTGACGCATCTTTGTGGGTTGATTGCTGTGACGCATCTTTGTGCGTTGATTGCTATAACACATCTTTGTGGGTTGATTACTATAACGCATCTTTGTGAGTTGATTGCTGTGACGCTTCTTTGTGGGGTGATTCCCTTATTGCATCTTTGTGGTGTGATTGCTGTACAGAAACTTTAGGGGTTGATTGCTGAATTGCATCTTTGGTGGTAGATTGCTGTAGCGCATCATTGGGGGTTGATTGCTGTAAAGCATCTTTGTGGGCTGATTGCTATAACGCATCATTGTGAGTTGATTGCTGTGACGCTTCTTTGTGGGGTGATTGCTGTACAGAATCTTTGTGGAGTGATTGCTGTACCGAATCTTTGTGGAGTGATTGCTGTAAAGAATTTTTGTCTGTTGATTGCTGTAACACATCTTTGTGCGTTGATTGCTATAACGCACCTTTGTGCGTTGATTGCTGTGACTTATCTTTGTGAGTTGACTGCTGAAACGCATCTTTAGGGGTTGATTGCTATAACGCATTTTTGTGGGTTGATTGCTGTAACGCATTCGTGGGGGTTGATTGCTATAACGCATCTTTAGGGGGTGATTGCTGTAACGCATCTTGGGGGGTTGATTACTGTAAAACTTCTGTAGAAGTTGATTTCTGTAATGTTTTCCTTGGGGGTTGATTGCTGTAGCTCATCATTGGGGGTTGATTGCTGTAGCTCATCATTGGGGGTGAATGCTGTAAAGCATCTTTGTGGGCTGATTGGTATAACACATCTTTGTGGGTTGATGCTGTAACGCATCTTTGTGCGTTGATTGCTATAACGTATCTTTGTGCGTTGATTGCTGAAACGCATATTTGTGAGTTGAATGCTGTGACGCATCTTTGTGAGTTGATTGGTGTAACACATCTTTGTGGGTTGATTGCTGTGACGCTTCTTTGTGCGTTGATTGCAATAACACATCTTTGTGGGTGGATTACTATAACGCATCTTTGTGAGTTGATTGCTGAGACGCTTCTTTGTGGGGTGATTGCCTTAATGCATCTTTGTGGAGTGATTGCTGTACAGAATCTTTGTGGAGTGATTGCTGTAAAGAATTTTTGTGCGTTGATTGCTGTAACACATCTTTGTGCGTTGATTGCTATAACGCATCTTTGTGCGTTGATTGCTGTGACGCATCTTTGTTAGTTGATTGCTGTAACGCATCTCTTGGTGTTGATTGCTATAACGTATCTTTAGGGGGTGATTGCTGTAACGCATCTTGGGGGTTGATTGCTGTAAAGCTTCTTTGGGGGTTGATTGCTGTAATGCATCTTTGGGGGTTGATTGCTGTAGGGCACCATTGGGGGCTGAATGCTGTAAAGCATGTTTGTGCGTTGATTGCTGTGACGCAACTTTGTGAGTTGATTGCTGTAACGGTTATTTGGCGGTTGATTGCTATAACGTATCTTTGGGGGTTGATTGCTGTGACGCATCTTTATGAGTTGATTGCTGTAACGCATCTGTGGGGGTTGATTGCTATAATGCATCTTTAGGGGTGATTGCTGTAACGCATTTTGGGGGGTTGTTTACTGTAAAACTTCTGTGGGGTTTGATTGCTGTAATGTTTTCCTTGGGGGTTGATTGCTGTAGCTCATCATTGGGGGTTGAATGCTGTAAGGCATCTTTGTGGGATGATTGGTATAACACATCTTTGTGGATTGATTTCTGTAACGCATCTTTGTGCGTTGATTGCTGTAATGCATCTTTGTACGTTGATTGCTGTAAAGAATTTTTGTGCGTTGATTGCTATAACATATCTTTGTTGGTTGATTGCTGTAACGCATCTTTGTGCGTTGATGGCTGTGACGCATCTTTGTTAGTTGATTGCTTTGACGCATCTTTGTGGTGTGATTGCTGTAACGCATCTTTGTTCATTGATTGCTATAACACATCATTTTGGGTTGATTGCTGTAACGTATCTTTGTGCGTTGATTGCTGTAACGCATCTTTGTGAGTTGAATGCTGTGACGCATCTTTGTGAGTTGATTGCTGTAACACATCTTTGTGGGTTGATTGCTGTGACGCATCTTTGTGCGTTGATTGCTACAACACATCTTTGTGGGTTGATTACTATAACGCTTCTTTGTGAGTTGATTGCTGTGACGCTTCTTTGTGGGGTGATTGCCTTAATGCATCTTTGTGGAGTGATTGCTGTACAGAATCTTTGTGGAGTGATTGCTGTAAAGAATTTGTGTGCGTTAATTGCTGTAACACATCTTTGTGCGTTGATTCCTATAACGCATCTTTATGCGTTGATTGCTGTAACGCATCTCTTGGCTTTGATTGCTATAACGTATCTTTAGGGGGTGATTGGTGTAACGCATCTTGGGGGTTGATTGCTGTAAAGCTTCTTTGGGGGTTGATTGCTGTAATGCATCTTTGGGGGTTGATTGCTGTAGCGCATCATTGGGGGTTGAATGCTGTAAAGCATCTTTATGAGTTGATTGCTGTAACGCATCTTTGAGGGTTGATTGCTATAACGTATCTTTGGGGGTTGATTGCTGTAATGCATCTTTGGGAGTTGATTGCTGTAACGCATCATTGGGGTTTAAATGCTGTAAAGCATCTTTGTGGGTAATTGCTGTAACGTATCTTTGTGGAGTGATCGCTGTAACGTATCTTTGTGGAGTGATCGCTGTAACGTATCTTTGTGGAGGGATCGCTGTAACGTATTTTTGTGGAGTGATTGCTGTAACGTATCTTTGTGGAGGGATTGCTGTAACGTATCTTTGTGGAGTGATCGCTGTAACGTATTTTTGTGGAGTGATCGCTGTAACGTATCTTTGTGGAGTGATTGCTGTAACGTATCTTTGTGGAGTGATTGCTGTAACGTATCTTTTTAGGTGATTGCTGTAACGTATCTTTGTGGGTGATTGCTGTAACGTATCTTTGTGGAGTGATTGCTGTAACGTATCTTTGTGGGTGATTGCTGTAACGTTTCTTTGTGGAGTGATCGCTGTAACGTGTCTTTGTGGAGTGATTGCTGTAGCGTATCTTTGTGGAGTGATTGCTGTGACGTATCTTTGTGGAGTGATCGCTGTAACGTTTCTTTGTGGAGTGATCGCTGTAACGTATCTTTGTGGAGTGATTGCTGTAACGTATCTTTGTGGAGTGCTTGCTGTAACGTATCTTTGTGGAGTGATCGCTGTAACGTATTTTTGTGGAGTGATTGCTGTAACGTATCTTTGTGGGTGATTGCTGTAACGTATCTTTGTGGAGTGATTGCTGTGACGTATCTTTGTGGAGTGATCGCTGTAACGTATCTTTGTGGAGTGATCGCTGTAACGTATCTTTGTGGAGTGATCGCTGTAACGTATCTTTGTGGAGGGATCACTGTAAAGTATATTTGTGGAGTGATTGCTGTAACGTATCTTTGTGGAGGGATTGCTGTAACGTATCTTTGTGGAGTGATCACTGTAACGTATCTTTGTGGAGTGATCGCTGTAACTTATCTTTGTGGAGTGATCGCTGTAACGTATCTTTGTGGAGTGATTGCTGTAACGTATCTTTGTGGGTGATTGCTGTAACGTATCTTTGTGGAGTGATCGCTGTAACGTATCTTTGTGGGCGATTGCTGTAACGTATCTTTGTGGAGTGATTGCTGTAACTTATCTTTGTGGGTGATTGCTGTAACGTATCTTTGTGGAATGATTGCTGTGACGTATCTTTGTGCAGTGATTGCTGTAACGTATCTTTGTGGTGTGATCGCTGTAACGTATCTTTGTGGAGTGATCGCTGTAACGTATCTTTGTGGGCATATTGCTATAATGCATCCTTGTGGGTTGATTGCTATACTTTATCTTTGTGGGTTGATTGCTATAACGCATCTTTGTGGGTTGATTGCTATAATGTGTCTTTGTGGGATGACTGCTGTAACGCATCTTTGTCGGTTGATTGCTGTAACGCATTTTTGTGGTTGAATGCTGTAACACAAATTTGTAGGCTGATTGCTGTAACGCATCTTTCTAGACTGATTGTTGTAACGCATCTTTGTAGTTGAATGCTGTAACGCATCCTTGTGGGTTGATTGCTATACTTTATCTTTGTGGATTGCTGTAACGCATCTTTGTGGGCTATTTGCTATAACGCATCTTTGTGGATTGATTGCTATAACGTATCGTTGTCGGTTGAATGCTGTAACGCATCCTCATGGGTTGATTGCTGTAACGCATATTTGTGGAGTGATTGCTGTAATCTCATTTTTGAGGGTTGGTTGCTGTGTACGCATCTTTAAGGGCTGTTCGCTGTATCGCATCGTTGTGGGTTAGATAGCAATAATACATATTTGGGGGTTGATTTCTGTAACGCATCATTTTGGAGTTATTGCTGTAACGAATCTTTGATGGTTGATTGTTTTAACGCATCTTTGAGGGTCGATAGTTGTAACTCTTCTTTGAGGGTTCATTGCTGTAACGCATCCTAGGGGGTTGATTGCTGTAACGCATCTTTGTGGGTTGATTGCTGTAATGTGTCTTTGTGGGATGATTGCTATAACGCATCTTTGTCGGTTGATTGCTGTAACGCATTTTTGTGGTTGAATGCTGTAACACAAATTTGTAGGCTGATTGCTGTAACGCATCTTTCTAGACTGATTGTTGTAACGCATCTTTGTAGTTGAATGCTGTAACGCATCCTTGTGGGTTGATTGCTATACTTTATCTTTGTGGATTGATTGCTATAACGCATCTTTGTGGGTTGATTGCTGTAACGTATCTTTGAGGCCTGATTGCCGTAACGAATCTTTGTTGTTGAATGCTGTAACGCATCCTTGTGGGTTGATTGCTATACTTTATCTTTGTGGGTTGATTGCTGTAACGTATCTTTGTGGCCTGATTGCCGTAACGAATCTTTGTTGTTGAATGCTGTAACGCATCTTTGTGGGCAGATTGCTGTAACGCATCCTTGTGGGTTGATTGCTATACTTTATCTTTGTGGGTTGATTGCTATAACTTATCTTTGTGTTTTGATTGCTATATCTCATCTTTGTTGGGTGATTGCTATAATGTGTCTTAGTGGGCTGATTGCTGTAACGCATTTTTGTGGTTGAATGCTGTAACACAAATTTGTGGGCTGATGGCTGTAACGCATCTTTCTGGACTGATTGTTGTAACGCATCTTTGTAGCTGAATGCTGTAACGTATCTTTGTGGGCTGATTGCTGTAACGCATATTTGTGTTCTGATTGCTGTAACGTATCTTTGTGAGCTGATTGCTGTAACGCATCTTTGTGGGTTGAATGCTGTAACCCTTCTTTTTGGGTTGAATGCTGTAACGTATCTTTGTGGGCTTATTACTGTTACGCATCTTTGTGGGCCGATTGCTATAACGCATCTTTGTGGGTTGATTGCTGTAACGTATCTGTGTGGCATGATTGCTGTAACGAATCTTTGTTGTTGAATGCTGTAATGCATCCTTGTGGGTTGATTGCTATACTTTATCTTTGTGGGTTGATTGCTATAACGCATCTTTGTGTTTTGATTGCCATATCGCATCTTTATTGGTTGATTGCTATAATGTGTCTTTGTGGGCTGATTGCTGTAACGCATCTTTGTGGGTTGATTGCTATAACGCATCTTTGTGGGTTGATTGCTATACTTTATCTTTGTGAGTTGATTGCTGTAACGCATCTTTGTGGGCTGATTGCTATAACGCATCTTTGTGGATTGATTGCTATAACGTATCGTTGTCGGTTGAATGCTGTAACGCATCCTCATGGGTTGATTGCTGTAACGCATATTTGTGGAGTGATTGCTGTAATCTCATTTTTGAGGGTTGGTTGCTGTGTACGCATCTTTGAGGGCTGTTCGCTGTATCGTATCTTTGTGGGTTAGATAGCAATAATACATATTTGGGGGTTGATTGCTGTAACGCATCATTTTGGAGTTATTGCTGTAACGAATCTTTGATGGTTGATTGTTTTAACGCATCTTTGAGGGTCGATAGTTGTAACTCTTTTTTGAGGGTTCATTGCTGTAACGCATCCTAGGGGGTTGATTGCTGTAACGCATCTTTGTGGGTTGATTGCTGTAATGTGTCTTTGTGGGATGATTGCTGTAACGCATCTTTGTCGGTTGATTGCTGTAACGCATTTTTGTGGTTGAATGCTGTAACACAAATTTGTAGGCTGATTGCTGTAACGCATCTTTCTAGACTGATTGTTGTAACGCATCTTTGTAGTTGAATGCTGTAACGCATCCTTGTGGGTTGATTGCTATACTTTATCTTTGTGGATTGATTGCTATAACGCATCTTTGTGGGTTGATTGCTGTAACGTATCTTTGTGGCCTGATTGCCGTAACGAATCTTTGTTGTTGAATGCTGTAACGCATCTTTGTGGGCAGATTGCTGTAACGCATCCTTGTGTTTTGATTGCTATACTTTATCTTTGTAGGTTGATTGCTATAACGTAACTTTGTGTTTTGATTGCTATATCGCATCTTTGTGGGGTGATTGCTATAATGTGTCTTTGTGGGCTGATTGCTGTAACGCATTTTTGTGGTTGAATGCTGTAACACAAATTTGTGGGCTGATGGCTGTAACGCATCTTTCTGGACTGATTGTTGTAACGCATCTTTGTAGTTGAATGCTGTAACGTATCTTTGTGGGCTGATTGCTGTAACGCATATTTGTGTTCTGATTGCTGTAACGTATCTTTGTGAGCTGATTGCTGTAACGCATCTTTGTGGGTTGAATGCTGTAACCCTTCTTTTTGGGTTGAATGCTGTAACGTATCTTTGTGGGCTTATTACTGTTACGCATCTTTGTGGGCCGATTGCTATAACGCATCTTTGTGGGTTGATTGCTGTAACGTATCTGTGTGGCATGATTGCTGTAACGAATCTTTGTTGTTGAATGCTGTAATGCATCCTTGTGGGTTGATTGCTATACTTTATCTTTGTGGGTTGATTGCTATAACGCATCTTTGTGGGTTGATTGCTGTAACGATTCTTTGTTGTTGAATGCTGTAACGCATCTTTGTGGGCAGATTGCTGTAACGCATCCTTCTGGATTGATTGCTATACTTTATCTTTGTGGGTTGATTGCTATAACGCATCTTTGTGTTTTGATTGCCATATCGCATCTTTATTGGTTGATTGCTATAATGTGTCTTTGTGGGCTGATTGCTGTAACGCATCTTTGTGGGTTGATTGCTATAACGCATCTTTATGGGTTGATTGCTATACTTTATCTTTGTGGGTTGATTGCTGTAACGCATCTTTGTGGGCTAATTGCTATAACGCATCTTTGTGGGCTGATTGCTGTAACGTATCTTTGTGGGCCGATTGCTGTTACGCATCTTTGTGGATTGATTGCTATAACGTATCGTTGTCGGTTGAATGCTGTAACGCATCCTCATGGGTTGATTGCTGTAACGCATATTTGTGGAGTGATTGCTGTAATCTCATTTTTGAGGGTTGGTTGCTGTGTACGCATCTTTGAGGGCTGTTCGCTGTATCGCATCTTTGTGGGTTAGATAGCAATAATACATATTTGGGGGTTGATTGCTGTAACGCATCATTTTGGAGTTATTGCTGTAACGAATCTTTGATGGTTGATTGTTTTAACGCATCTTTGAGGGTCGATAGTTGTAACTCTTCTTTGAGGGTTCATTGCTGTAACGCATCCTAGGGGGTTGATTGCTGTAACGCATCTTTGTGGGTTGATTGCTGTAACGCATTATTGTGGGCTGATTGCTGTAACGCATCTTTGTTGGTTGATTGCTATAACGCATCTTTGGGGTTTGGTTGCTATACTTTATCTAAGTGGGTTGATTGCTATAATGCATCTTTGTGGCCTGATTGCTGTAACGAATCGTTGTTGTTGAATGCTGTAACGCATCTTTGTGTTTTGATTGCCATATCGCATCTTTATGGGTTGGTTGCTGTAAGGCATCTTTGTGGGTTGATTGCTTTAACGCATCTTTGGGGGTTGATTGCTGTAACGCATATTTGTGGGTTGATTGCTGAAGCGCATCTTTGTGGGTGTATTACGTTACGTGTAATACGAGATAGCTTGATAAGTCAGACTTTTGGCAACAGTCTATTTGAAGGTATCAGAAGGATATTATTCTTTACTATCTTATTTTCTGTAAAAAAATTATATCATCAAATGTCTATCAATTCAGAACTTATGATGGTATCATAAATTCTTTATACTTTTAAATGATATGCGAAGGTTCTGTTTGCAAGTCCTACAGTATTATAGGAAGACCAATGAGGTTTCTTCCATCGGACAGTTACAATGTTAATGTACATAATGCAGAACTCTGTTAATGAAACATGTTCAATATTCTATTTTCCATATTTATCTTTCTAAATTTCTATATTTATTAATGTGATGCGTGATTTTGGTATGAAAAGCTTCCACTGACAATACGGGAGTAGAGCAAGTTTATTATCACTCTTATAATTTATGTCACAGAAACATTTAATAAACATAACATAATCTGACTGTTCTTCTGCAGAACCGTGATTGTTTTACTGGAAATATAATTACATTTACTAATTATCAGGAATAATTTACTCTGGTTCATGAATAACAAATAATAAGCAACATAAACCTCTAACGATAAATATTTTTTTTCTCACCTGATGTACAATTCGGTTACCAAAAAATCATCCTCAGAGTCATGACACTACATACTAGCTAATATTGCATAGTTTCCTTACATAAGAACAACCTTACTACTTATACTCACCTAGAACACCGAGGTTACCATTCTTAGCAAAGCGCAATCACACCTTCCGGGCACAAGCAAGAGGTCACATTTTAATGTTTACAAACAACAATAAAATAAATTGGAAAACAGTAGCCTTTAATAAAGAATACAAAATAGAATTTGGAATAGGGCCTGTATCAGATTTTTATAATATCTCAGGATTATATTTATTTATATATAAACATTCAAAACCGTTTTAGAGTTTACTGTTCCTAACACTCTTAATTAATTTGAAATTATCTAATTGTATTCGAAGAGAGTGACCGCGCTTTGTAAAGTACAGTGGCCTTGGCGTTATGAGTTTGGATAGGTAGTTAGGTTTACCACAACTAAAATAGCTAGGTAGAGTTAGCCATTATATTATGTCATCCCACTGAGGATGTTGCTTGGTAACGAATATTATTTATTAAAATTACATTGCCTAAATTTTAATGGTAATGACTTTTGTATCACAAACATGACATAGGAATAAAAGAGATAGGATTTACTTACTTCATGTTTTTGAAATGTGTTTAACTTCTTATGTATTTTTTTTACAGAGATTACGATAGCTTTGATGTTTTATTTAAGGGTTTGATTTTTCTTTCGCATTCAATCCAAAACAGTTTCAAGTAATACATGGTTTTGAAAATGTTAATAATGAGCTATATCGATATTCCGTTCTACTGCAGTTCATTTTATTACATTTATTAAGATCAGAAACATCAAGAGTGTCGTGACAATGCACGTTTATCTTGTATCTTGTATGTGTGTAGCTCATGTAAATATCTTGTTTCGTTCGTTGAATCCCGACTTACTGTACTGTGGGATCAATTTATCCTTTACTTACTTCCACCTAATCTTCTGTAACCCTCTTCCTAAAACCTGGTGTAAACAGATATGCATCTTTGTGTCACCGATAGTGAGCAGAAATACTTAAAGTAAGTGGCAATAGGCTTGAAATTCCACGAGAGCCATTGACTTTATTGTTTTACGTCCCGAACATAAACGCTTCTACATTTATCTTTTACTTAGTCTCACCTAATCTTCTGTAACCCTCTTCCTAAAACCTGGTGTAAACGGATATGCATCTTTGTGTCACCGATAGTGAGCAGAAATACTTAAAGTAAGTGGCAAAAGGCTTGAAATACCATGAGGGCCCTTGACTTTATTGTTTTACGTCCCGAACCTAAACGCGTCTACATTTATCCTTTACTTACTTCCACCTAATCTTCTGTAACCCTCTTCCTAAAACCTGGTGTAAACGGATATGCATCTTTGTGTCACCGATAGTGAGCAGAAATACTTAAAGTAAGTGGCAATAGGCTTGAAATGCCACGAGGGCCATTGACTTTATTGTTTTACGTCCCGAACCTAAACGCTTCTATATTTATCCTTTACTTACTTCCACCTAATCTTCTGTAACCTTCTTCCTAAAACCTGGTGACCTGGTGTAAACGGATATGCATCTTTGTGTCACCGATAGTGAGCAGAAATACTTAAAGTAAGTGGCAATAGGCTTGAAATGCCACGAGGGCCATTGACTTTATTGTTTTACGTCCCGAACATAAACGCTTCTACATTTATCCTTTACTTACTTCCACCTAATCTTCTGTAACCCTCTTCCTAAAACCTGGTGTGAACGGATATGCATCTTTGTGTCACCGATAGTGAGCAGAAATACTTAAAGTAAGTGGCAATAGGCTTGAAATGCCACGAGGGCCTTTGACTTTATCGTTTTACGTCCCGAACCTTCTACATTTAATATCCTTTGTAGGCTGTATATCTTATACTGGCTGATCACATAAACAAAATATCGAGAAGCAACAGTAGCAATGTGACGTCATATTGGTCCGGTAGTTGCTAATACAAGATTGTTTTGCTTACAAGTTTGTGTGAAGTAGGAAGTAGGTCTTTGACCCCCCCCCCCACCTTTCACTTTGACAGAGGGTTTATGTCCCGAACCTAAACGCTTCTACATTTAATATCCTTTGTAGGCTATATATCCTATACAGGCTGATCACATAAACGTAATATCGAGAAGCAGCAGTGAGAATGTGACGTCATATTAGCTCGGTATTGTATTGCACGCATTCAAGTGTAAGCCTATATCGCTGGCAGAACCCAAACGGTGCCACCAAAGGATGTATCAAAAACTCTACCTTAAAAAAAAACTATCCCCACCAAAGGTCATCTCAAAATGATAACCGTTTAGCCATTGAAAAACTTTTCGAATTGTGGAAGAAATATATTCCATTCCTCTAAAATCACCGGAAGAGAAAAGGTTTGGAATTAGAGTGTACTTTGAAAATTTCGATTTTATCCTTTCACTCTGGCTATTTTACTTTTTATTTTAGGCTCAAATGGTTGATTTAACCAGACAAATTGAAGGTCGGTGGTTTTAGTATTTTTCCGTTCACTGTGCAAACTAAAAAATACTTTGTATCGAGTAAGGAAAAACCTCTTAATCCATATATATAATTTCGTAAGCTGAATTTTAAGAGAAAAATTTAGGAAGCTTGGAAGGTTGTACAGACCTCCGTAATGTTTCAAATTAAAGGTATTGACACGAAGGAGCGGAAAAAATATACGGTTTTCTCAAATTTACAATATTTATTGGGGTTTAAGTAACTTGAAATACCCAAAATCACCATAAGAAAACATTGCAATGAAAAATAGCTGAGCATGATTTGTAAATAAATAAATATGTTTGAATTCGCAACCCGGGTAGATATTATTGTGGAACATTCATAAACATGTCCTAAGGCTATTTTCAGTCATATGTTTATGTGTCGAAAAGTTGTTTTTCATCAACTTTTAGTTGGGTATAAAATTTAGTGCGAAGTAGTAAATTGTGCGACGGCTGCCTGCTCCCGGGAATCGATACAGTGACGTCACAACTATAGTGACGTCATGTTAGCCCTATTCATACACACGTTTTAATGGCATATACGTACATTTAAATATATCTATTAAGTGTCCAGTCAGGACAGATTTGGTTGTAATTTTATACATCAATACCAAATGTTAAATGTATGAAATTACAACTAAAACTACCATGACTGGATACTTCAATGGAATATTTCATTATAAGTACATAGATTTAACCTGCCGTAGCAATATCAAAAGTAATAGTTATCAATAATAAACATTCAATGTCTAAATATATGAGGCAGTATAACAGTGCAATGCGTTTTGCTTCTTTTTGCATTACTTATAAATAAGGCTCAGAATCAAACATTCTTAAGAGCAGGGCTTCAATTGATCAAAAACACCTGTTTTAATACGTGGACAACTTTATGTTGCAATAAGTATAGTAAAATTTAAAGGATTCAAGATATATACTAAAAATACAGTTGGTCAAAAAAATTAAATTGAAAACGCATTCACAAAAATATACTTTATAGACACATTTTGTAAAAATAACTTGAATTATATTAAATTTAATTTGTATTGAAAAATAAAATTACAATACAAAAGTATAAAATTTATTTCAATGTGAAAAGGGGCATTGGCACCTACAAGCCCATAGTTTGTGTACATTAGCCTTAAACTATTTTATTGACCCGAGAATTTTTTTTCTACCATAGTCTCTTTAGGGGCTACAAACCCCATGAGGAGCCCACAGTTATAAACTGAAGAGGTTCAGGTCGTGATAGGCCTAACGTTAGCATCTAGGTCTAACGTTTAAAGGGTAAAGCAAATTAAAAATTGGTAATAACAATTTCAATAAAAAATTAATTACAATACAAAACAGTAATTTACATAGTTCATTCAATATTGGAATTTTCGGATTATCATATATATAGTTGCTAATATTATTTTTATTGAATAGTTTATGTGAAGAATTTACAATATTTTTCATTTTAGTTAAAAATTGTATTCGTATGGGTCTTTATATGTTTGACGAAATTGATTACAATTTTTTTATTTTTCTGTTTTATTTATGTGTTATGTGTTTATCAATAATGACAATAGCATTACTTTTATCTGCCTTTACTGTAATAAGATTATTATTTTGTAATTTTTGTTTTAAATATCTAATTTCTAAATATTTTTTCTTACGCGTTTTATTAACCATATTATTTTTAATCAATTTTTTAATTTCATAAGCTGCTTCGATTCTGGTATTTTCTTGTAAGCTTTATTTAGTTTACTAATAGTTAGTTCTGTATCTATTATAATATTATTATTTATGTCTGTTTTTATGTTGAATTTATTGTTTTCTATTAGTTGTATTTCATTATTATTAAATACAGTATTTGATAAATTAACTACATTAGGGCGAAAATTATGATATTTAATTTCTGGTACTTCTTTTATTTGATTTTCTAACTTCAAATTTTAAATTTTTTTGTTTATTTTATTCGTTTTTATATTTCTAATTTTATTATACTATCAATATCTAGATGTCCTTCATAGTTCTTATCTACTCCTCGATAAAATTTGATATCCGAGCAGTATTAGACACGTCCGTTGACTCGTCCAACGTGAAAGTAAAACACTAAAGATGTTAATTTTGGTCAGTCAGTTGAGTTGATATATTTTGTACGATTGATTCTACCCTCTGAGCTAACAAACTGAAAGATTTAAATAAGTTGACCTCTTCGAGGAACATTTCTTCGAATACTACACGTTCACATTCTATGATAATTTTTTTTGTCGATGTATGGATTTCCACGTTTTTGGAATATCAAAAACCACACTAAAGCTGGCACGAGTTGCAGCCTCTTCGTCAGTATCGAGTTTTGTAAACATAGATTTCTGTCATTTCAATCCGCGCTTCAAAGCCTCAAATCTTTCTGTCTGCCAACTTCCATAATATTTTGAGTTTTTTCTAAATAATAGATCGCTAGAGGTTGGCTGTCACGGAGGCTGGGCTGGTTTTGGGGGTCCAAAAACCGCCCCCAAACCCGACACTTTCCTACTGCATCATTTCAGTATCTCCTATTTCCCCATACACAGTATCAAGAGATCGTCACATCTTTTCCGGCCTATTTCTACCAACTCTTACTTATCTCCTATTTACAATCAATGTCAGTATCTCCTTAACCCCTTCTAGGTATGTCTTTATACTCGCTGTAAGTGAACTTCAGTTAAGCACGAAACAAGAAAAACCAATCAACGTATCTCCTTCAGATCGTCAGGGGGTCACCTTTCTCCTTCCCTTATCTTTTATACATTCAACGTAAGCATCCTACTCCAGTTGTTTTCCTTTCATTTTTTTACTCTGGAATCGTGTAATAGAAATTTAACGTTCCTTACACGTGGTGTCCAGATTGAAACCAAGATGAAGGATTTAAAAAAATGACTTTGTAGACAGTCATTCCTAGATACAACAGGAGCAACTAAAACACAGTTCTTATTGTAAAGTGACTCGATCTTTCAACTAACATCTATGGGCAAATTTACCAAGATTTAATCGAGGTTGTTTGTTGAGTTTGTAATTAGTATGTGGCAGCTAGTCATACATCAGGATATCTTTGTACTCACCTTTCCTTAATATATTGAACCTAACCTACTACCCAAGTCTCCAAAGTGTAATAAAGTTCTTACGGCGACTTTATACTCTTTGGGAAATTTTAATGAAAGAAATGACGTGAAGGTTAGGACCCAATGAACTCAAGTTATTGTTTGTTGGGATTAACTATGCTACAGGAAATAACATTGTAAATTATATGAGTGAAGCGGCTTTCTTATAGTTGAGTAATTCAGTTGGGTTCTAATTCATGGTAAACAAAAGCAGTACACAATGACTTGTGACCTGTAAACACAGATACAGAGTTATTGCACCTTCTAATTTGAGTTAAACAATTAATATTTTAACAGCAATTATCATAAATGGTAATATAAAATGTTACACTCTTATAAATAGTTTTATCCAGTTATAATTGTTTACTGATTTATAAACTTATTATACACCAATTATATTCATACTATCCAGCCTTAAACAAACACATTTATAACACAAATTTCTTTAACTCTCATATAGAGAAATATACACATTACAAGCTGCATTGAGCAAAAACGGGATGGAGTTCATATTTACATTAAAGTAGCCACCAGATATCACATTTTTCTCTTGCAAAATCCAGAGGTACATTTTTTTCAACTGCTTTTCTAATCCCTTGTGTGTATTTAATTGTAGAACGTTCAGAAAGTCCTGTCTTGCTTGTCGTATTTCCGACTCCACAAGTGTACAGGAGAAGAGTGATAGAATCATAGGTAAGAAATACAGAAACATCCGGCATGCCGTTCCAGTAATATTGTAGACATGTAGATAACCCATGGCAAAACCTTGATATAAACCCATAGTTGTAAAGTAAAGAGTGCAGCCACCAATAAAGTAATCCACGGTAAAACGGAGAGCATGAAACATTTCGTTGTAAAGCTTCTTCACATATCTTAGCGTTTGTTTCTGCATATCATGGTCCGACGGGAGCGCTCTACTCGTAGACTCTATAGGGGACAGTACTTGGAGTACGTAGATGTTTGGTTCGTCGCTCTGCAGCGCGACCTTCAACTCCAGAAGATATTTTCTCGCCATTTTCATACGGCCACGCAGCGTCAAGAGCAGGAAACTGAAAGTAAACAACATTGACCAAATCATGCCAAGTGTAAGCAAATATTCCGCATGTATAGCGTAGGATAACAAAGAGTTGTCAAGGAATATTGTCACTTTTGTTAACGCTGAGTAGGTAAAGAGTGAGATTACGTTAGTGGCAGCAAGAAGGAGGGCAAAGTATCTATGCTTGCAATGGTCAATCGGATGTCCCAGGTTCTGCAGCCTTCTGTCAATACTTCCCAGGTCCTCAAAGATGCGGAGATAGAACGGGTATTTCTTGTACGTTGTCCAAAACAAGTGTATACCACAGCTGCGAAACGTAACCGCGAGGGGAACTCTAAACACTTTTACAATAACTCTGTCTGCATTAAACATACGAGCGGGGACAACCACTGCGCCCACCAGACACAAGCAGCACAGCAGGAACACCGTGTACATTGCGTGCACATCCTTCCTACAATGTTGCTTGAACGACACGACTGTAACACCGTAAATGACCGAGATCACTGACAACGGAGCGTAGCTCCAAGTTATATCTTTCGACATTCTACAAGAGAGACTTTCTGCTAGATATTAGAACTAGTTAGTAATACTTGTAAATTCAGGCTTTGTTTCATAACCGTTGTCATGGAGACGATATATTTTAGTCAGTTCTTTATTTTATAAAATGCGGGTCAATCAATACCCGTGATGTTGCTTTCCTTAAATATTTAATATGTTAAGTAGAATAAATGAATAATTTATATCTTTTCAGATGATGGAAAAGAAATGTCATTGATAGGGAAGGGAAAATCGATATCTAAAGTATCTATGTAATCAATATTTGGTTATCGAAATATAAAAATATTAAAAACCATATAATTTAATTTTATAACCTGGCGCTTACAATTATATTTAATACTGTACACATCGATTCAAACCATATTGATTCCAATAAACAAACAATTGAAGTTTTTAAGGTTGCATAAGAATAATCATTCTAGCTGTTATTTTCATAAAGTTAAAAGTAAAATATAATATAATAAGTATAATGTAAGTAAAAGCACTGAATAGTTGAGATGTTATCAGCAGCGCCTGTGACATTCTATTCCCGCGTAGGCTGTTCACCTCACAATTGCTATAAGATGGTTTAATATGAAAGATCTGAGAGCATGCCCACATAGGTAGTGAAGTGGAAGTGGCAGTGAGAGAAGCTCGTGGGTATCTTGAGGGTAAGATTTCCGAGTTCTGCGGCTGTTATTTACATGGTTACCCTGTTTGTTTTCATAACAGCCGAAAGCAGCCAGCAACAATGAAATATTAAAATTTGATATTGCTTAGCGGCATAGTTTGTATTATGTTTTACGCCGGTAGGAATTTCAAGGGTGATTCTACCCAAACAGCTCTCAAGATACTGTGTTTTGACGCAGGTGTTAACCGTTTTTTGTTTACAAATTATATGGGGGGTGAAGTTGATCCCCTGCACGTGGTGCCCCCTGCTCTCGACTGAACGATCAACAGTCTGCGCTATACTCGAGCAGACCACAAGAGCAATAAAGATAGCAACAAGAGCTAACAAAATTTTTACAAACGGCCCTCTTCAGGGCCCTGACGACGGCCTGAAGCTAACCTTTTGGAATGCCGGAGGCCTAAACCAATCCAAATTATTAGAATTAAAACATATTATTTTAACTTTTGACGCGGACATCTTTATAATTGTCGAAGCTGGTGCATGCACTGACAACACTGTGTTTTGCCAAGTCCCAGGATATTCTCTCGTAACTCTGAAAAGAGCACGTCCTGTTGCCTCTGGAATTCTTGCTGGTGTGAAAAATACAGTCATTGCTGAACATCAAATTATACATGAAATGACCGACGACGATAAGTCAGAGATAATACTTTTTAAGGTTTGGAAGCAGACAAAAATGTACAAAGTCTATGGACTCTACAATACACCACTAAATAGACCAAGTCTTGAAAACAGCATTCTGGGTATTTGTGCAAACACAATCATCACGGGAGATTTCAACGCACCATCATTAAGATGGGGTTATGATAGAACAACCGCAGTAGGGAGATCTATAGAGGACTTCATTGACGAAAACCACCTCCACGTCCAACACAGCGACCCAACGTTTCTGTCCTACATCGGCTCACTGACCAGACCAGATCTTACGCTGCTCCACCCTGATCTGATGACACGTACCAGCATGGAACTGAAAGACCCAGCTAGTGGCTGCGGACACCGTGTAATTAATATCACTGTCGCACAGACCCGACGACCTGCAGCACCTAAGAGAAAACCAAGGTGGAACTTCAAGAAAGCCAACTGGACAAAGTTTAAATTGCTCTCCGATGACCTAATAACGGGGGATCTCATTACAGATTGCCCTGACAAATCTACAAAGGCCGTAGCATCCACTATACTTAAATGCGCCCAATAAACTGTGCCTCGAGGACAAGTGAAAAAGCACAGACCTTTCTGGTCAGCGAAACTCTCCATCCTGAAAAAGAAACGAAATGACGCCAGGAAAGCTGCTGAAGTTGAAAAGACAAGAGACAGTTGTGTAGAAGTGCGACGAGCGCAAGCGGCCCTCCAACGGGAAATTAAACAAAGCAAGCGACAAGCATACAGAACCTTTGTCAGCCGGTTGGACTATAAAAAAGATGGAATAAAAGCACATCGTTTCCTGTCAAGTCTAAATAATCAACAAGTAACTGCGTCTGCAGAACCTATAGTATACCACGGCAAACACATCCATGACCCCAAAAAGGTATCAAACGCTTTCTGCCAACACTACGCCAACGTTGGAAAATTAAAGATTCCTAAGCTCCAGAAAAATGAATTCCTAAAGTATCGACACACTACACGTCTATCAGAGGAGGAAAATCAGGTCATGAACGGAAACTTCTCCCTTGCAGAACTAAAGGTAGCTTTATATACTCTAAAGTCAGGAAAATCAGCTGGACCAGACTCCATATTCCCAGAGTTCCTGTTACATCTTGGGACATCCGCCCAGAAAACTCTCTTGAAGCTTATGAACCTAACTCTGAATAAATTCATCCCTGACCTGTGGCGCAAAGCGGAAATCATTCCTATCCTTAAAAAAGGAAAGCCTCCATGCGAAGTAAAAAGCTACAGACCCATTTCCCTCACGAGCTGCTGCTGCAAGCTAGCCGAGCGAATGATTGTCAATCGTCTGAGTCCCTTTCTAGAGAGGACCGGTGCCCTGTCAGATGAGCAAGCTGCCTTTAGGAAACACCGTGGCACTATGGACCAAGTTGTGAAGCTCGTTCAAGCAGTGAAGGATGGCTTTCATAGAAAAATGTCGACTGTGGCAGTCTTTGTAGACTTCAAGGAAGCCTATGACAGAATATGGAGGAAGCTTCTGTTGCACAAACTCCAAAAATTAGGAATAACTGGAAAACTCTTAGGATGGGTGAAGTCCTTTCTGGCACAGAGGCATGTTCGAGTCCGTTTCCGAGACACAATTTCGTCATTTAAACAGCAACGCAACGGCCTACCGCAGGGAGCAGTACTCAGCTGTATCCTTTTCAATATTATGATAAACGACCTCTTAAAAATAGTAAAAGAAGTACCGGGCATATCAACCTTACTTTTTGCGGACGACCTTGTCTTTTGGGCTTCAAGCGGGACTCCTTCGAACCTGGAAGAAACTATAAATCGAACCCTTAGCAGAGTTGCTGTCTGGGCCAATTACAACCAAATGGTAGTTAGTGAGAAAAAGACTGTTTTCACTCTATTCACCCTTTCAACTAAGCCGCCAAAACTGAGGATCAAGTTAAACAACAAAACTTTAAACCATGAAGATACTCCACGATATCTTGGCATCACGTTAGACAGGAAGCTAAACTTTGCAAATCATATTGAGGCAACAGCCGAAAAAGCCACCAACAGAAGCAAACTGCTGAAGAGATTAACAGCAACTACATGGGGTGCTACCCAGGATGTTCTAAATTCAACGTACCGGACCTATGTACGACCAACAATGGAGTATGGAGGAGAGGTGCTCAACCTAGCCAGCTCAAATTGCCTAAAGAAGCTAGACAAGGTTCAAAATAATAACATGAGGCTCATAACTGGAGGAGCTAAATCGACTCCAATACTAGCTATGGAGATCCAAACAGGACTGGAGCCCTTGGAAGTCAGAAGAGACAAATGTCTCCTAAAATTCTGGGAACAAATAGAAAGTTTTGGGAAACATATAAAGCTGCCACTTCCCGCCTCAGAACTCAGATTACTCCAGTAATCAAAGCTCTACAGCTGGAACAAAAATATAACCTTTTCCTTCATGCAGAAGCTGCCCCATTAAATCAACACAATCGAGTCTTTGACAACCTACCTCCAGTTTTTCTAAACCTTGTTGACCAGGTGAAACCAAAGTCACAGGCTATGGATATTGAACTCAGGAAAGCAACATTAATGACCATCAACGAACGATTTCCTGAAAGTGACTGGCTTCATATTTACACAGATGGATCTTCAAACCCTTCAAGTGGAGAAACTGGAGCAGGATATTTTTCAAAATTATTTCAGGGCTCGGTAGCTGTGGGCCTCTGCTGCAGCAATTTTGATGGTGAGGTTGTGGCCATAGGGAAGCAGCATCATGCGTCATGCGACTTTCGCCGCAGCAGGTTGTATTCTTGATTGATTCACAATCAGCGATTTTGGCAGTTTCCTCTAACACACCAACTGACTGCACCTTGACAGTGTCGTGTAGAGAAAAAATGCAACTATGCCAAGAGGCAGGCTTCAGAATTGCGCTCCAGTGGATTCCCAGCCACGTTGGCACAACAGGGAACGAAAAAGCTGACAACCTCGCCAAGAGTGGGTGCCGTCTACCACAGCCACAAATCAAAATATCACTAGGCTCTGCTTACACCAGGATCCACGCAGCAGCTAAGACGTACTTTAAAAAATCACAAGACAACCTGGCTGTTGGAAAGAGATGGCAAGAACTTTGCACCAACCCCATTCCAAAAAACCTGCCTCGACCTATCAGTGTTGCGCTGTTCCGTCTAACCACGGGACACGACTACCTTCAGGCGCACCTTCATCGCATTGGGCTGGCGGACACGGATCGGTGCCCCTTGTGTCAAACAGGAAAGATGGATGGAGACCACCTTCCTGCCTGCCCACAGCTCGAAGCATACAATAGCGACCCAAAAACCAGACTCTCCAAGCTCTACTGGTCTGCACGATGCCAAATGGTCGAGTTACCAAGGGCAGGCGTTGGATAAAGTAAAGTTTACAAATTATATTTAAAAAATTTAATAGATATTATTAGAATTAGTGATTTTAGAATTATTTACATTGTTATAGAATTATTTTATCTTATTACTTGGCTTGCCTTACACCTGGACATTTGTTTATAAGTGTTCATATTTTATTTGAATTTTCTAGCTAATTAAAAATTAATTTTATTTTTAACACGGAATAAAGAAGAAAATATTTCCTCTATTACATACAGGTTTATCACAATAAAGCTAATCCTTTTTGGACAATATTGTTTGTTTAAACAAACCAGAGAAGATTCATTTTATGGGGGCATAAGATGCCCGTTTACTTCTAAACCCTTTCAAATGTTTACATTGAAATATAATTAATATTTTAGGAGACATATTTTACATTCCAAGAACTGTTTATTCCTTCCCCAGAGGAAATAAAACGTTTTCGCCAGACGTCCATGCGACCATTTCCAAGGCTTAAGTGTCAATGTAGATCGCGTTCTATTAAAGTATTGAGTACTTCTACCTAAAAAGAAGAAGACAATTTGTATTTTTTTTATAATGGTTTTTATGTGTTCGACGATCTATAATACGCCGTAGAAGAATGAATCGTTTTAATATACGATTATTACCCATTAGTTCTTACCACATCGATCATATAGTCTATACCTAAAGTAAGGCAAGATTATTTATAATTGATTTTTGTGGTTAGTTTAAATTTTGTTCACCAATCGACGCTAGTAGCCTCTAATTATTTTATTATAAATTAAAGTTTATCAAGGGTTTTATTATTATAACCCTGCACAAACGCAAAGAGAACCATTAGTTGTATTGATTAGGCAGCTACTTTATAAAATTAAGATATAGACTAAAAATATGTCGTCTCCATAGCAACGTTTAAAAAACAAAGCACAACTTTGCAAATTATATTAGGTAATTATATTACGCTGTAGCAGTGTATAGTTGTACAATGGCGGGAGGTATGACCTGGAGCTATGCTCCTTTAGCGGTATTGTCGGGATTTTACGGAGTTACAGTCGTGTCGCTCGAACAGCATAGTAGGAAAGGAATGTACTCCATGTACACGTTGCTTCTGCTGTGTTACATGTTTCTAGCAGGCTCAGTGGTTGTCCCCAGCTTTATGCTTAATGAAGACGACGCGATTGTAAAGGTGTTCGTAGTACCCCTCTTTACATCATTATACACCTGTGGCTTTCACTTTGTATGGACAGCGTACAAGAAACACCCTTTCTACCTCCGAATCTTCGAGGATGTGGCAAACATAGACAGGAGGCTTCAAAGCCTTGGGCACTGCATTGATCATACCAAGCACCGGACATGGGCCATCCTCTCTGTTGTTACAAACGTAACTTCAGTGGTTATCTACTCAGCAACGCTAAAGGTGAAAATCTTCCTTGACGACAGAATAGTGTCTTACTTAATCCATGTGCAGCATTTGTATACAGTTGGTATGATTTGGGGGGTATTGCTTACCTTCGTCTTCTTGCTGCTGGCCGTGCGTTGCCGCATGCAAGTGGCAAGGCAATGCCTGAAGGACCTAAAGGTAATACTGGAGAACGACGAGCCACAGCTCTGCATACTTCAAGTACTGCCTCCTGTAGAGTTTACGAGTGCATCGCTCCCATCGAGTCATGATATGCAACAACAAAAGCTAAGAAACTTGAGAAAACTTTACGACATTTTCCATGCTCTGCGTTTTACCGTGGAATATTACATCGGTGGCTGCACCTTGTACTTTATATTTTTGGCTTTATATCTTGGATTTGTTATGGGATATCTACGTGGCTACACCTTTACTTTACTGGTATGGCTGTCGTGTCTGTTTTCCCTACCTATGGTTTTATCTATTCTCTTATGTACACTTGTGGAGTCGGAAATACGACATGTAAGAGATGGCTTTCTGGAGGTTTTACAATCAAACAAACGTCAGAAATTGCAAAAGCAGTTGACACAAATGTACCGCTGGATTATGCACGAGGGCAAAGTGATATCAGGTGGTTACTTTAATGTACACGTGAATTCTATCCCATTCATGATAAATGCAGCTTGTACTGTGTATATTTCTATTTATGGGTAGTAAATCACGTCTTGCTAAAAGTATATATAACACAAAGAACACTGAAAAAGTTTACGATTTGTTTATATTTGTTTAGTTGACATTGCATAGTCAGTTTCCTATGGAAACCTTTGCTGCGTCCTTAGTTAAAGATAATGTGTATGCTATACTCAATGTGAGTAACTAATTACTTATTCTAGACATCATACATTATATGCAGTGCAATGTGGCTAAAGTAATAGCTATCTAGCTGAGTGTTATCAATAGACTTGTACTCAGATAAATATCCACAAATATTCTCATATAATTTGTGAGGACGTCGTAAGAAGGGTTCTTCTACTTATCTTGCTGAGACCTTGGCACATGAATATAAAATGTCTATATCAAAATAAAATTTAGATAAAACAGGGCAAGACGTTCCCTTCCTATCCTTGGACTGTAGACGTAGCAGAATATAACTGAGATGTAGCTGAAATTAGATATAGTTCAGACGTAAGGGAAATTATTGTGTGTAAGGGCAAATGCCATTTATTGTAATTATAAAAGTATGTAATTATATGTGTAATTATAAAAGTGGGTAATTATATGTGTAATTATAAAATTATGTAATTAATGTGTAATTATAAAAGTATGTAATTATATGTGTAATTATAAAAGTATGTAATTATAGGTCTATGTGTAATTATATGTGTAGTTATAAAATTATGTAATTTATGTGTAATTATAAAAGTATGTAATTATATGTGTAATTATAAAAGTATGTAATTATGTGTGTAATTATAAAAGTATGTAATTTTATGTGTAATTGTGATATATTAAATGTTCCCTTGCAACACGAGATATATTTTATATGTTTTTGCTTCATATAAAGTATCAGGTTTGCAATATTTATTTCTCTAGAATAAAATAATTTGACTGAGTATTGCTGTGCAATTCAATTTACTCTTAACAAAAATGTATTTAATGTTAAAATATAGACTAATAAAACATAACCTTCTATAAAACTCGAAACAAGAATTACAATTTTCTGTTCTAAAATGCTATAAACCCCACGATTTGAGAGATATTCAAGTCCTTATGAATTTCTTTAGAGAAGACAGTTCCAATAAAAACCAATGTATATTTCAATGTGTTGAACTTTTATGTTATAAACAAATAGATAATTGTACATTTTTGCGTTATGCACATCAGCTCATTTACTCATAAAAATAACTTGTAAGGATGTAGGCTGGTAAGAAAAGCCTTGAAGATTAACAGCTTTACGTAAGTGGGTTCCAAGTACAATGGCAATGGAATGGGATCAGTTGTGGTAGAGCCAGACACACGCTGCTACTAAAGCAAGTGTTACATCCGAGTTTATTGCTGTTGGAAGATATTAGCTATTATTATGTCGTAATAGTCAAGTGACCTTGGGAATATTAGTCTGTGTTATGCCAAAAGGTGTGTGGGTAGGAAATTACTTTTAATATATATATATATATATATATATATATATATATATGTGTGTGTGTGTGTGTGTGTGTGTGTGTGTGTGTGTGTGTGTGTGTGTGTGTGTGTGTGTGTGTGTGTGTGTGTGTGTGTGTGTGTGTGTGTGTGTGTGTGTGTGTGTGTGTGTGTGTTATGTATATTCTTCTAATGTAGAAGAAGGGTGAACAAAGTAGCCATCGGGTATTTTTCTGCTGTACAGTACTGGACACTATAGGCAAGGATGTCAACTACTTCATACGACAGTGGAGATTAGAATGGAAACATATTGTGCAGATCGAGTTTATTTGGAAAAAGTTATTAAGTTGGTTTTGTGTTTTAGTCCTTGATGATCTTAGGCACGTGTTCTGAAATACTTGATAAAGTTATTATTATACCATCTTTTCATAATTAATGACGTCACATACCAAAACACAAAATCTTTGGTTACAAATTAATATGTTTGAATTAGACTAAAGTTTACTAATTTTGCCTCTATTAAACTTACACAAATCCAATTTATGTAATGCCGTCAAAGAGGGCAAAGTGGCCACGCATGGTCATTATACCATCCTTAGGGGCCACTTTGCCCGACAGACAAGTAACCCAGTACCAAGTGTCTTGTCTTCTTAGTGAGGTCTTCCTAAATGTAGCAGTCCCTACTAATGCCGTCAAAGAGGGCAAAGTGGCCACGCATGGTCATTATACCATCCTTAGGGGCCACTTTGCCCGACAGACAACTAACCCAGTACCAAGTGTCTTGTCTTCTTAGTGAGGTCTTCCTAAATGTAGCAGTCTCTACTAATGCCGTTAAAGAGGGCAAAGTGGCCACGCATGGTCATTATACCATCCTTAGGGGCCACTTTGCCCGACAGACAAGTAACCCAGTACCAAGTGTCTTGTCTTCTTAGTGAGGTCTTCCTAAATGTAGCAGTCTCTACTAATGCCGTTAAAGGTTTTCGAAAGTGTGGAATCGTACCAATTAATAGGAACGTTCAGTGATCTGGATTTTGCAGTAGTATTGACAATAAAAAATCCTCTTTCATTGACGAGAGTGCGGGCACATCTCCTACTGCAATTTCCTTCAATAGCTCACAGCTTAGTCCATCATTTATCTGTGAATCATCAAAATAGTCGTAGATCAGCAATACAGTCCATTGCTGTGAGACCAGTGGGTTATTGTGTTCCATCTTCAACCACATTTCCGCTCGTTGGGTCAAAAGATCCAAAGACTACATTTGTTTTGCTACCTAATCAAACAACCCGGAAGACAGTTCATTTACAGTAAGTCTTAGAGACATAATACCAGTTCCAAAAGCTTGCATTCCAAACAAACGAAAAAAAGGGTCGTCAGTGGTTTTAACATAAAGTCCTTACAAGACAGACCTAATGATCGTGAAAATAGAAAAGGAACAAAAGAAAAAAGCAAAACAATTAAGAACTACACAATATCAAGAGCACAGTGGCACAATATATTACAATAAAAATATTGAAAAGAACCCCAATACCACAAAAATAATCAAAAATAACAAATATAACAAGTTACTTAAGATTAAACCCTTATGTACATTTCGATGACCATGTCATCATCATCAGAGGGTCTTGTTACAAAACACAATCTAGCACACTGTGTGCTAGATTGTGTTTTGTAACAAGACCCTCTGATGATGATGACATGGTCATCGAAATGTACATAAGGGTTTAATCTTAAGTAACTTGTTATATTTGTTATTTTTGATTATTTTTGTGGTATTGGGGTTCTTTTCAATATTTTTATTGTAATTAAGAACTAATTTAAAGATCCAACAACGTTGTAAATAGTGATAAGGATATAAGTAATGGAAAGAAAGAATCGAGCGATGTTACTCGGATGGTGTTCAAGAATTTCAATGATAGTGATGACAGTGATGTCGATTGTATTTTTTATGGTGATTGTTTCTTTAGTCAAAAGACAATGAAGGTTGGATCCGTTGCTCAAGCTGCTTACAGTGGGCACATGAATAATGCGCTGGTGTGAAATACAGGACAATGACTTTGTGATGTTTGTAACAAATTAGGCCTACAAACTAAGGAAACATATCATAAGTAGCTTTAGTATATGTGATTATAAATTAAAAATGAGTGTCCAACCACTGGTTTTACTTAAGAAACGTATAAAACAGTTAAAATTAAATATGTTGCGTAAGATAACATTTTAAAGTTATTTTTCTTTAGGTGACCACTATGCCCATCATAGCAGGGTTATGCAAGGAATATCAGTTATATATCTCAAACGTAATAAGATATGGCAATTATATTTTTGGTGTGTGAGGGGAACATATTGTACTCAATATTACCACAGATAAACCTGAATTTAAATTTATAGTAACAGCTCTTCCTTAGAGTGGCCATTTTGCCCACCCTTCCCTTATGCTATAAAAATACTACAAACATCTATGGCTAGCACCAAATGGGTTGTTAAACAACCATTGTCACATTTTACTTGAATCAATTTACATGAAAAATGATATATCATTATTACATTTATTAAATTTATGTATTCACTGTATCATCCCCTGTATTTATTGATATAAAATCAATGATCCACCCTAATAAATTAGATATAAAAACTAGTTTTATTCTCGTGTAATTAAACCAAAAGGCGTATTACAATAATAACAAAGAGAGTTTAAAATCAAAAACAAACATTTATTTACTAAGAACAATTCATAACAAACATAATAATTGATAAATAATAAATAAAATTATTTGATAAATATGTCTTTTTTGGACTTGTGTATAACATGAGGAAGATGGCTTGGGCTAGGAAAATGTCCTGCATTTACGGCAACACCCCCTCCAAGACACTATGAAGCCCTGGATGAAGGATGTATATGTTATGCAGGACACTTAGTCCTATATCCCTACTTAAGCCTCCTTCCGTCCCTAATTCCAATAAAGTTAGCTGTGGTGGCAAGGTATTCTCCTTAGACTATGTACAGAGATGTGGAAATGCTCTCGGAGACATGTCTCTGCTTCAGCATTGGCGACTATCTCTGAGTACGCTGTACGATCTCTTCCAAACAGAGAAATAAATTCTGGAATATACAAGGCCAGTGTAGTAAGATTACATTCATTTAAATCTGCAACGAAGCTGAATGGAGCAAATTAAAAAGTATTTTATATGTAAATGCATCGATAATTGTTTCTAAGATAAAACCATAATCAATGTTTACTTTTTGTTTCTAAAACCGAGATTATTTAAAGCAAGTAGATTACGATGAAAAATATTTGAATTAGTAATTTTCCCTTAGTAAATATTTCAGTTTATGTTTCTTATAAACTTGATAAAAAGCCAACACTTTAAACAACATCAAACTTTAATACGCCTCGGTTTATTATTGTTATTAATATTACTTTGTAGAATTATGACTATTATCCAGGATCACGTAGAGAGGGAGAAATAACTCTAAATATAGGTATGGAGTTAGCCCCTTAAAACATCTCGGAAGGGGATACGGGGAGATGTGCCCAAGGTCATGCGTAGGACATAGTACTACCACCTAACGGCGTCTAATGGGGGTGTCTTCCATTATATGCTCTTTGAAGGGGGATATTAATAGGCTCTTAGTTAGCGCAATATGCAGGAACATGATGGTTCCTTGGCTCTGAGAACAGAAGAGTACTATGACTGATGCATCATCAACAAACACGAGTTTATACGGAGAAGGAGACAGGGTTAAAGTTTGACGTACTTTTGCACATTTATAATTGTTTTAGCGTGAAAGCGTTTTTGCACTGACCTTATGCTTGAAGGGTTGCAGCCCCACAGTAGACAAAGGGAGGAAGAGTGGGAGGACAGAGAGGACTAGGATGTAAGGGAGAAGGTAAGAAAGCATTTAAAGTTTTAGATCCCTAACATTCAATAAATAAACAAACATAATTTTTGTAACATAAATTTTAATCAAAGAGTTTCCTAATGCCAAATCGTATTACACTTACCTCTAAATCATTGTCATATTGCAAATGAGACTCTTTTGCCACTCTTTGGCAAAACCTAAACCTCACTGTGACTGAGCCCAAGGAAGACACCTTTACAAAGCTTTTATTTGCTTGAGTAATACCTATAAACACTTTCCTTTTGTTCTAAGCCCATGTGACATACATTTCCTAAGCTTGTACAAACGTTAAAATAGCACTTTTTCAGTCTAACATGATGATTTTTGGTTCTTGGATCAGCAGGGACTTCATATCACTCATAGGAGTGATATTTGCCCAAACGAGTGTATACGGGGAAGAAGACAGGGTTAAAGTTAGAAGAACTTTTGCACATTTATAGTTGCTTCAGCAAGGAAGCCCCCAAGGAAATAGAGACATTAGTTTAACTTTGACGTTGCGTATCAGGGGTTGTTGGCCCAACAGTATATAAAAAGAACACAAGCAGAACAGAGAGGACAGGGAGGATCGAGTTGGCAGGTAGGATTTAGCTGTCAGGAAGGTCAGGGAGGATCGTGCTGACAGGGAGGATAGAGCTGACAGGGAGGATCAAGCTGACATAGAGGACATGGAGGATCGAGCTGACAAGGTGGGCAGGGAGGATCGAGCTGACAGGGAGGACAAGAAGGATCTAGTTGACAGAGAGGACATGGAGGATCGAGCTGACAGGGAGGACAGGGAGGATCGAGCTGACAGGGAGTATGGAATTGACAGGGAGGACCGTGGTAGACAATAAATAGTAATAAAACTTCTTCATTGGTTTGAAGATTGCAATCGAAAAAAATGATTCATAAAGTGAAATGATGGAGAACATTTGTTATTGCACAAATAATATTAATAATAATAAATTACTTAAATAAATAATTACTTAAATACTATACTATCAGTATTATTATAAAATATTTTTTGAATGACATTTTAAATTTAAATATTGATTTTGTTTTGACGTTATACAATTATTATTATCCTAGATTCTTAACAATTAGTTTCGATAGTTAAAACACATAATTTTTATAACAAAAATTTGAGTGAAAGTGTTTCAAAATATCAAATTCAGAATAATCCCTGAATTAAATTATTATGCAAATGTGTAACATTTATTTAAAAAATATAAGTATAAATCTATAAAAGACATAAGTATTGGTATAAATACATGAGTTAATGTCAATACAGTCCAATGACTTTATCCAGTCCTAATGACTTTTATTATTATAGTTATTAAATTATTGATTTAGAAAAAGTAATAAAAATCAAATTGTAATTATAGAAAGAGGAAAACCATATTATTATTGCGTACAAAACAATTTGAAGTACCTGAACTGTGTCCCTTTTCTATCTGTGAGCAGGCGTAGGTGACAGCAAAGCTTACGTAGTCAGTGCACACCACACTGTATGTGTAAACTAGGGGGTAGCCTAGAACTATAAACCAAAAGTTTAGACGACTGAAAATATTATTATGTTTTATTAGTGTTGTCCTGATTAGTTACACAGTGTCAGCAGATAATACTATGTTCCCATGTCTAAACCTTCACATGTTGCATCAGTATGCTTTGCTATATGTACTTACAGCTCCCACTCAGTAACGCAGCAAAAACTGTAGGTAAAGAAACGCCTTGTTATAAGTACCTACATCTCACACTCAGTACCCACCCACATACTATTGATATAGAAACGCTTTGTTATAAGTACCTATATCTCACACTCAGTATCGACCCACATACTATAGATATGAAAACGCCTTGTTATAAGTACCTACATCTCACACTCAGTACCCACCCACATACTATAGATATAGAAACGCCTTGTTATAAGTACCTACATCTCACACTCAGTACCCACCCACATACTATAGATATAGAAACGCCTTGTTATAAGTACCTATATCTCACACTCAGTACCCACCCAAATACTATAGATATAGAAACGCCTTGTTATAAGTACCTACATCTCACACTCAATACCCACCCACATACTATAGATATAGAAACGCCTTGTTATAAGTACCTATATCTCACACTCAGTACCCAACCACATACTATAGATATAGAAACGCCGTCTTATAAGTACCTATATCTCACACTCAGTATCGACCCACATACTATAGATATAGAAACGCCTTGTTACAAGTACCTATATCTCACACTCAGTACCCACCCACATACTGTAGATGTAGAAACGCCTTGTTATAAGTACCTACATCTCACACTCAGTACCCACCCACATACTATAGATATAGAAACGCCTTGTTATAAGTACCTACATCTCAACCTCAGTACCGACGCACATACTATAGGTATAGAAACGCCTTGTTATAAGTACCTACATCTCAACCTCAGTACCCACCCACATACTATAGATATAGAAACGCCTTGTTATAAGTACCTACATCTCAACCTCAGTACCCACCCACATACTATAGGTATAGAAACGCCTTGTTATAAGTACCTACATCTCAACCTCAATACCCACCCACTTACTATAGGTATAGAAACGCATTGCTATAAGTACCTACGTCTCACACTCAGTACCGACCCACATACTATAGGTATAGAAACGCCTTGTTATAAGTACCTACATCTCAACCTCAGTACCCACCCACATACTATAGGTATAGAAACGCCTTGTTATAAGTACCTACATCTCAACCTCAGTACCCACCCACATACTATAGGTATAGAAACGCCTTGTTATAAGTACCTACATCTCAACCTCAGTACCCACCCACATACTATAGGTATAGAAACGCATTGTTATAAGTACCTACATCTCAACCTCAGTACCCACCCACATACTATAGGTATAGAAACGCCTTGTTATAAGTACCTACATCTCAACCTCAGTACCCACCCACATACTATAGGTATAGAAACGCATTGTTATAAGTACCTACATCTCAACCTCAATACCCACCCACATACTATAGGTATAGAAACGCCTTGTTATAAGTACCTACGTCTCACACTCAGTACCGACCCACATACTATAGATATAGAAACGCCTTGTTATAAGTACCTACATCTCAACCTCAGTACCCACCCACATACTATAGATATAGAAACGCCTTGTTATAAGTACCTACATCTCAACCTCAATACCCACCCACATACTATACTGAAAGACACGCCTTGTTATTAGTACCTACATCTCACACTCAGTACCGACCCACATACTATAGGTATAGAAACGCCTTGTTATAAGAACCTACATCTCACACTCAGTACCCACCCACATACTATAGATATAGAAACGCCTTGTTATAAGTACCTACATCTCACACTCAGTACCCACCCACATACTATAGATATAGTAGTGCCTCATAAGCTATAGGTAAAATGGCTTTGACATATGCAACTATATCTTACATTCAGTAGCGCCCCACAAACTATAAGTAAAGACACCTCTGGCTATAAGTACATTCCTCTCACACTCATTAGGGAACCACAAATTATAGAGAAAGCTATGCCTTGCTATAAGTACCTACATCCCACACTAAGTAGTGCCTCATAAACTATAGGTAAAATGGCTTTGCTATAGGCAACTATATCTTACATTCAGTAGCGCCCCACAAACTATAAGTAAAGACACCTCTTGCTATAAGTACATTCATCTCACACTCATTAGGGAACCACAATTTATAGAGAAAGCTATGCCTTGCTATAAGTACCTATATCCCACACTAAGTAGTGCCTCATAAACTATAGGTAAAATGGCTTTGCTATAAGCAACTACATCTTACATTCAGTAGCGCCCCACAAACTATAAGTAAAGACACCTCTTGCTATAAGTATATTCATCTCACACTCATTAGGGAACCACAATTTATAGATAAAGCTATGCCTTGCTATAAGTACCTACATCCCACACTAAGTAGTGCCTCCTAAACTATAGGTAAAATGGCTTTGCTATAAGCAACTATATCTTACATACAGTAGCGCCCCACAAACTATAAGTAAAGACACCTCTTGCTATAAGTACATTCATCTCACACTCATTAGGGAACCACAATTTATAGAGAAAGCTATGCCTTGCTATAAGTACCTATATCCCACACTAAGTAGTGCCTCATAAACTATAGGTAAAATGGCTTTGCTATAAGCAACTATATCTTACATTCAGTAGCGCCCCACAAACTATAAGTAAAGACACCTCTTGCTATAAGTATATTCATCTCACACTCATTAGGGAACCACAATTTATAGATAAAGCTATGCCTTGCTATAAGTACCTACATCTCACACTAAGTAGTGCCTCATAAACTATAGGTAAAATGGCTTTGCTATAAGCAACTATATCTTACATACAGTAGCGCCCCACAAACTATAGACAAAAACTCTGCCTTGCTATAAGCCCCTACATCTCACACATAATAGCGCTTCACAAACTATCGGTAAAATTCCCGTCTTGCTGAATGTACTTAAATAATACACACAGTAGCTCCGCATAAAATATCGGTAAAAGAAACGCTTTGCTGTAAATACCTTCATCTCGCTTTTAATAGTGTCTCACAAACTATCGGTAAAACTAAGCCTTGCAGTAAATACTTACATCTCACACTCAGTAGCGCCTTCTCCGAGGTCTCTGTCTTGTAGCGCCCGTTGTAATTATATACATTGCCTCTGAAATGGTTACAAAGGGAAGTCGTTACTAACAAAAGAACTCGTGTAGTGAAATGGAAAGTTTCTGGAATATATATTGCTATATATAACAGGTACTTTAGGCTGTATAGCTAGGTTTATTGGTTTGCATTGAAATTGTCTTTATATAATCACAAGCTACGTGCAGCAATTCACAGTTCTAAAAGTTTTACCGAGTGCAATATGTAACGTATGTAATAATATTACAATAAAATTTGCGAAAGCTTGGAAGCCAATGAGTTTTTGAAAAGAATATTTAATTTTTTTATATTAATTTTATATTTAAAAACATATGATATAGATTAAAGGACAACTTCAAAATGATGCCATGCATCCAAAATTTTATAGTAAAATATTAATAAGGTACCGGTGTTTTGTACTACTTGAAGCAATAGATTCTCTGAGGCTGGACTAGTGTCAGGGTAAGTGGGAACATACCTGTAAAGCAACTCCCAGTACTGAAATATTTGTAAAGCATTTACTTCTTGTTAGTAATGTAGCCAGTTTCTTTAGCCTTGACCTCAGATTTCATGCCGTGCTCTGTTTGCATTGATGAACTCAGACAAGCATCTGTTCATTAATTAAAATATTCGTGCCCTCATAGTACAGAGTCTAAACTCATGGGAAAGGTAATTTTTCAAAATTATTTCTCCATTTTTCCCCAGAAAGTGGAATTCGAGATCCTGGTTTAGGGAAAAGCTCGGGAAAATAAACTTCCTAATGATCCATCAGAATTGAAGAGAATTTTGTTCATTAGATTATTCTAATGAATAGTTATTTAATTTTTTCAGTTTTCCTAGTTTTAAATTGCGATTTTTAGCAAAGTTTAATGTTTACTATCAAACAATAGTGTCTACTTTGGTTTTATTTTAGAAAAAATATCAGAACTTACCGTAAGAAATATTTCACAGCTCCTGAGAAGTCTCCATTTTGTCCCAGGTTGAAAGTGTTTACCGAACACTCTGTATTCTTGTAGTGTGCTTCTTCGGTTTTATTTGGTGTGCTAAAAGCCAAGCCGTACCATTTCCCTGTAAACTAACATATACACAAAAGTA